>JADBJO010013444.1:0-52448 GCA_016801955.1 Conus betulinus | reverse complement strand
ATGTTCTACTGCACGCGGCATATAATTTACTTTCCTTACTTTCAGAGTGGGTCTTAGCGTACACATAACCATGTTTTACGGGACGCCCCGTGAGAATAAATGGCAAGACACAGATTCCCGCGACCCAATGGACAGGCGTGGCCTCCCCATCTGTAGACACCTGAAACAACCATCCACCACCCCCCCCAACTTTCCCCTCCACCACAAACACTCCCCCTCCCCCTTACCCTGCTCCTGACCATTATTCCCTATGAATCCCCCCCTCCCCCCCTTTTTTTTTTTTTTTTTTTTAACCCAATCGCTGATGTGGCGACTGTTTGTTTTCCCTGTCCTTGATGAGGAGTTTCACACATGTTAAGGCGTTAGATACGAACTGTAGAGGAAGAGAGACACAGGAATTCTTTTTTGTTCTTTGCAGTCTTCTCTCTGAGATCTGCTTGTAAAGAGAAATGCGTATGACTATCTTAAAGGTATCAGCATCTACAGGGGTACTGTTTGGCAAGAAAAAACATCTCTTATTCCATCCATAATAACTGATGAACCAAGTCGTTCACAGCAGGTTCACCATGGCTTTCATGCTGATCTTGGGTTGCTATGGTGTCACGCACTGTCTGTCTGGACGCCTGGAGTATGCGGGATAAGGCCATCTGGTGAGCAAAGGGAGGACATTCTCACTGTCAACCTTCCACTCAACAAACAACAAACCTTGAAGAAAATCAAACGCACACACTTCATGCCAATGTAAATTAATAAACCTCTTCCGGAGAATGGCCCAAAAGAGGGTCATCATTAGGGGACTCAAAGGTTTAACACCCCAGAGGGTGTTACACTAGATTAAAATTCAAAGGTAGTGACAAACAGAAATGCTTACGAAGAAGTTTCACAACAGCTACTTGGAGATCACGACCAATGCACACAGCACTCCTGAAATTGGAACATATTAATAGAACACCAAAGCTTGAAAAGGAGGAAGAAGGGGGGGGGGGGGTTAATTGGAAAAAATAGAGTCTCTGTGTAAACGCTCTTCAATTCCCAAAAAACTCCCTGTCTCTCGAGCTATCTAGAGGATAGCATTCAAAATCCTGGGGGAAGAAATAATTCACAGCACAGTATAAACTTCTGGTGCCCACGTCCAGCATCTAGCTGGCCAAAACAAACATCACAATAGAAAACACGAACAAACAAACAAGCAGAGCTCTCTCTCTCTCTCTCTCTCGCTCTCTCTCTCTCTCTCTCAAAAAAAAAAAAAAAAAAAAAATTCAAACGAAACAGCTAGCTCTCTCTCTCTCTCTCTTCTCTCTCTCTCTCTCTCTCTCCTCTCTCTCTCTCTCTCTCTCTATGGAGGAATCGGCATGATCTTTTCAAGTTTAGGATCAAGAGTCAAAGTCATTCTCCAAACCATTAGCACACACTTTGCTGTTCCCCAGTCCCCACTCATTCATAATACCGAAGCGTGAAAGTAAGTCCCAAGGTTATTCCAATAGCCACTGTAGGTCAGCGGGGCTACAGGGAAGGGTGTTGTGGGCAGAACTCCTCACGCAGAGGGGAGGGGAACGATGGCGCCACCTCTGGGGATTGATGCATGCCAGAGGATCAGGACAGAATTCAGGATTGAAAAACTAAGAGGAGAAAAGAAAGAAAAAACACACACACACCACACACACACACACCACACACACACACACACACACCACATACACACACACACCAAAACCGAAAACAGAAAGAAAAAAAAAAAACAGTCCCAGTCTGAGTCTCTATTCAAAATTACAGATCATAATTATGTTTTCTAGAAGGTCAGAGGGAAAGTGAGGTCAAGAACGATTGATTAACGATATATATAATCAATAATGTTCTTAAAATAACAGTTGACGATATAAAAAAGGATGGATCAAACATGCAAAACAATGCGGAATTTAGTTTACCTGAAAGGTACTACAGGCCATTCTATACTCTATAAACACAACTCGATCTGCCTGACAGGCAAAAGCTGACATCCATTCAGTATTAGCACTGGGCCCTCAAGTAGCTCAGCCACAACTGGGCCACAGCACAGTCGCCAATCAGGGCGTGTGTGAACTCTTCTCAGAGACCAAACGGGGCCACACCCCTGATCGGTATGACTTTAGTGAAAACTTATCTTACAATATTCCAAAAGGGTAAATGAACGTCCTTTCGCAGATACCTGGATTGCAATGGCATTGTTGACTGCAGCCTATCTGACCAGATATCTATTTTTCCTTTCTATGCTATGTGACTTGAGTGTGAGTAGAATCCAGGTGCAACCCATTATTCTCCGGATTTCCCTGTTGGATTTGTTCCCCAACATGTGGCACTAGTACATGACCAACCGCCGGTGAGACCCACTGGCCGAGTTCATTATAGGAACAAGAAAAAACACAGTTAACCGGGGATTTGTCTGTGGTTCCACAGAAGAGTTGCACAGGACTATTACTACCACAAATGTATAATACGACATGTTCGTCATTGAACTCTATTTTTGATAGTGTGCTGGTGGTTCAGAGTATTTTACGTTTGTTATAGCATAACTCAAGTGTCTGGCTGATTTTGAATTTGAATACAAAGAACTCTACCAGATTTAATCACTTTTCATTTTTAAAAAAGATAGCGAATGATGTCAAGAGAGGAAATTATATACGTAATTATTACCATCATTAATTGTGTCAGTAACTAATTGCCAAAATAATTTCAGATGTACGGAGTTTCAAAAACTCGTGATACTGTTTTATATTTGTTTACAATGTGCATTACAACCATACTGTTTGATATTTGTTTTACAAATGTGCATTACACCATACTGTTTGATATTTGTTTACAAATGTGCATTACGCCTCTACTGTGTTGATATTTGTTTACAAATGTGCATTACATCCATACTGTTTTATATTTGTTTACAAAATGTGCATTTACACCCATACTGTTTGATATTTGTTTACAAATGTGCATTGCACCCCCTACTGTGTCATATTTGTTTACAAATGTGCATTGCACCCATACTGTTTTATATTTGTTTACAAATGTGCACATTACACCCATACTGTGTTATATTTCTTTACAAATGTGCATTACATCCATACTGTTTATATTTGTTTACAAATGTGCATTACACCCATTGTTTGATATTTGTTTACAAATGTGCATTACACCCATACTGTTTTATATTTTGTTTACAAATGTGCATTACACCCATCTGTTTATATTGGTTTACAAATGTGCATTTACAGGACAGAAATACTCTGGAGGGGAAAATAACTTTAGAAGAGGCTGGATATGCGTTAAAAAAATATGGACAACAACAAAAGCCCTGGAAGTGACGGTTTCACAGCTGAGTTCTTTAAGTTTTTTTGGTTACAGTTAGGGTCATATGTCGTAAGATCTTTAAACGAAGGGTTTGACAAAATGGAACTATCCACTACCCAGAAGGAGGGGTCATCATATGCATTCCGAAAGGGGATAAACCCAAAGACCAAATAAAAAAACTGGAGACCAATATCGCTTTTGAATGTAGTGTATAAAATTGGATCTGCGTGCATTTCTAACAGATTAAAATATGTTTTAAGTTCAATCATAAGTGAAGATCAGAGTGGCTTTATACCAAAATCGATATTTAGGAGATAACATTCGACTTATCTACGATCTCATGGATTACCTTGTTAAAACTAGAAAATCTGGGCTATTACTATGCTTAGACTTTGAAAAAAAAGCATTTGATAGTGTTGACTTACAATTCATGTTTAAGGTCTTAACAGCATTGGGTGTAGGCCCTGACTTCAGTCGATGGATTAAAACTTTTTATAAAAACATTAAATCAACAGTTTCTGTCAATGGCAGGCTAACTAGCTGGTTTGCCATTGAGAGAGGTTGTAGACAGGGCGACCCGATATCACCATACTTGTTTGTTATGTGCGTTGAAGTGTTTAGCACTCATGATAAAAGAAAACCAAAAATATTCAAGCATTAAATTGGAAATACTGAACATAAAATATCACAATACGCAGATGACACTGAACTTACTTTAGAGGGAGACAGAAAATCGTTTGAAGAATCAATCAGAACCATTGAAAAAAATTGGGAAGAGTATCTGGGCTTGTATTAAACACAGAAAAGACGATAGCAGTATGGCTTGGAAGTATGCGGAACTCAGCACTGAATTTTTACCACACCTGAAGATGGAATGGAATCCAAACCGTTTTAAGATTTTAGGGGTCTGGTTCACGAATGATTTGAAAGAATGTGAAGTTGTGAATTTTGAGGAAAAAGTTCTCTGAAATAAAATCATTATACAGAACTTGGCTAAAAAAGACAAATTACACCACTTGGTAGAGTCGCAGTTCTTAAGTCGCTTGTGCTATCAAAAATTATTCATTTATGGATATTGTTGCCAAATCCACCTGACGTCTCTTGTGAGGAAATTCAAAAATTAGTGTTTAAATTTGTATGGAATAAAAACAAAGATAGAATAAATAGAAAAAACGTCTGTTAAAAAACATCAGCTCGGGGGGTATGGGTATTCCCAACATTAAAAAATATCTGAACGCATTGAAACTAACGTGGATTCGTAAAATACAATCCAGTAACCATAAATGGAAAAGAACTTCTCAGACTTCAGTATCCAAAATATTGACATAATGGAAAACATAGGGTCCGATTTGCCGACACCACGGCTGTGTAAACCATTCTGGAAAGATGTTTTTAAAGCATACAAAGAATTTGGAGAGGTAAAACATGTCAAAAACTGTCGAAGATTTTTGTTCTGAACCGGTTTTTTGTAACAATCATATTAAAATTGAGAAAAAAAAACAGTTTATTATAAAAACTGGATCAGAAATAATGTACTTTTTGTAGGAAATCTTTTGGATGACAATGGCAACTTCTTCACATTCCAATCTTTCACAGAAAAGTATGGCGTGTCAGTAATTTGTTACTTACCATGGAATCATATGTGCTGTGAGAAAATACGCAAAGAGAGATAGGACTGAATTTGACGCACAGGGCCTCGAATTTTTTCTAACCAATTACTGAATAGAATCAAAACAGCTCCTATAGGAGCAAGGTACTATTATGACATCTTAATGGAAAATGCAAATGAGCTAAGTGTTGTAATAAGTGGGAAGAAAGGCTAGGAACTGAAGTCTGTGGCTCAAAGCATTTCAGAAATTGGAAAAAATAAAAAGATTATAAACTGAAATGGTTCCAAATCAGAGTGTAACTCATAGAATTTTGGGACAAATGTAATTCTTCAGAAAATGAAATATAACCAATTCAGACAAATGCTCGTTCTGTCACAACGAGAAAGAAACGATAAGACACATCTTCTGGACCTGTGCAAGGACAAAACATTTCTGGAGGGACATTTCAAAATTCGATAAATGAAAAAATAAACAACTCAAACATATCGCTAACAGAAAACATAGTTTTATTTAATTGCGATAACCATTACAGAGCTGACAAGGTTTTTGACTTAATACTGTTGTTAGCTAAATATTTTATCTACAAATGCAAATGTGAAGGTAAACAGCCTCAATTCATTCAGTATATTTCATATCTGAAAAGAAGATATGAAATTGAAAAAATTATGTCTGTCGTATTGATATGTCTCAGAAAAACTGTCTGGCTCAATGGGCAATGTATCTACCCCTTTTGATTAACCTGCCGATGCTTTTTTTTTTTTTTTTTTTTTAGAATTACTGTCACGGATCAACACTGTCTGTATTTGTGTATGATGTACCCTGTCAAATTTGCTGGTGCATGAATGTTTGTGTACTGTCTATGTTGTGTACTGTCTATGTTAAAAAAGAAACAATAAAAATGTTCAAAAAAAAAAGGATGAGCAGCATAACAAAACTTCTGTGAACTAACTTGAACGTGAAACCATTTGTTATATTCATTTACTCCATTCTCATACATTATCTATTTAGCCCCAGGCCTGTTTTCAATCATTTGAACATTCATAATACTATTTAGGATCTAAGTCGATCACGAGCTTCTTATGAAAAGCTTTGTTTCCTTTGAAATTGCTTAGTTTAAGAAAACCAGTGAACTCCGAGACCAAGTTGTGTTACTCTCAAAATTCAGTCTGGTTTTATCTATACATTTCCATTTGGTCTTACGCTCATACACCTTTGAAATGGTATACATTCTCCCTCATCATAATAATCTTTATAGCATAGGCTCTGTTCTAGGACTTTTGTTAATCATGACTGATTCTGTGTCGTACTTGACAGTATCGTTACAGAAGATTGATTAAGCAAGCATCTCATTCTTCGATTCTGATTGTATGTTTTGTCGTTAGTGCCTCTACCCCACTTGTATCTATATTATATTATACTAGTACACTGGATTCTACAGTACATTTTTCACTTCAAAACCGTTTGCGTTTTTAAAAATGTATACAACAAAGTTTCCGTGCAGGGTTTTTGTTCCCTGATTTGAGGTATTCCCTAGTACGCCTGCGTAACTCACATCCGTTTATTGAACCAACACACATCTTTTTGTGTTCCATGCAAATCCAGATGCAGTCTTTTCTTTTTTTTTTTTTTTCTTTTTTTTTTTTTTTTGCTGTCGCAAACCTCTGCGCCACCTCAGAGGCAGTTGCACCCCACGCCGCTCATTCCGACACCCTGTCCACAGCCACAGCCCAGTCGGCCCCGCCGCAGCCCCGGCACCGGCAATCCACAGGCAGCAGTCAATGTCAAGTCGTCAAGAGGCAACCCACCGGAGGAGACACTGCACTGCTGCAATAATTGCTTAGTCGCGGAGCCGGCGTGAGTGAGCTCTCCCTCGGAGGGCGCCACCACGTCCGTCCAACGACAGCCCCCATGGACTCGCCGATACCGGTGACCCCGACGGAACCAAACCAAGGCCACAGACGTGGAGAGGACATCGAAACTGAGGTCACCATGAGAGCAGGGCATGAAGGGCCACAGAATTTGAGACTTTTTTTTTAATGCTGATCGATGAGAATGAGGATGATTAAGATGATGCTACGGATTTCCATTTCGGTCTGAGACTACATGACAGGGCTGTACTCTACGCTTCCTTTCATAATATATCCCGGCGTCAAACCAGGCCCGAGAGATACAGACACCTGCAGTGTTGGTCAGGAAATTTGAGCAACACTCTCAGAAACGCATCCATTAAGTGGATGAAAACTCGACTGTGTGGTCCCAGTCTTCCCAACTGAGTCCGCCAGCAACTCAACTCTGGGTAGGAGCCGGTCGGGGCAGAAAACCCCATGACTTCTGATGGGATTCGAACCCACGACCTCCCAGCCGGGAGTCCGCGACCAAACTGTTTCTTCTCTCTCCACCTGAAAAAAAAGCCAGTGTCATCGTTTAGTTACATGATTCCTCATGTTTTGTTTTGGGTGTATGAATCCATATATTCCCGCACATATTGAAAGCAAGTAAGGAGACTTTGGGTCACCTTGGCAATGTCCTGTCTGCGTCTGAAACAGTCCTGTCATACTATCGTTATATATCAAATGTTTAGTGTATGTTTTTACATAAAGTACAAATCCACTGAGACCTGAACCAGAAGTACAAATAATATTTAGCACAAAGGTTCATTTTCAAGCAGTAAATAGGACACAAAATTCATGGATACCATTATAGTGATGTGTGCGCTTTGCAACATGTACGTATTGACAGTAAGAGGCAGTTCGTCTCTGACAAACAGATTAAAGGCAAAAATACAAGTACACTGGGTGCATGTTATTCCAAAAAGACACTGAAGACATAGAAAGGTTTACATCATGTAACAGAAAATCTGAACCAACCCCGCACAGTTTGAGTCCTGTTACAACTCAGAGGACCGGTGTCAGTATACTGACACAGGGAGAACGCTGCACACAGATTTAACACACAGAGAACACAATCATGGGTATTTCTAGTTTACCTGCATGCTTGGAAATGACAGTGGTGAAAGAATTTACTATTGAAGCCCAAAGGGTCATCTCTATATTCAGAGTCCTGCCAATGTGTTTCAAATGGAAGTGTGAGTTTGTACTCCATGTACAACGTTATCATGTTGTACGGTTTCAAATCGACGAGTGCACTCAAGAGTTTGAACTGAAATATACCGACTACTTCAATGACATTGAAAAAGAATGACATTTCAACAAACTGCAAACCAGTCTGCGTCGTTCCCTATCCAACATAGTAGACTGACACTGTCAATGTCACAATATGTAAGAACGTTTTCCAGACCAGTCACAAGTGTTCCAATGGATAGATATTTTGTAATAAAACTGCGTCCCTGTCACTGTCCTTTTCTGCTGTTAAACCGGATTGAGAGTCAGCATTTGGAACTGCGACGCATGGATCTGTTTTCCATCTGCTGGTGAGTGACATGTTTAAAACACTGAATATTTAAAACTAACAAGGTAACCACACACACACACACACACACACACACACACACACACATTAACAAACCCCTCAACAATCAGTTTTATCCAGTTGCAAATTAGGCGACTGTTGTCACATGCAGCTAGTGAAGAATTTGCATATCTATAGTATGTTTTCTTAATTTCATTTTCACAGTTTCTTTATCTTTACCCCCCCTCCCAAGTCCAAATCTTTGCCAAGTCATTACTATGAAGACAATTTGGTGTTTGGTTGCGCTTGTTCTCCCCCCACTATTAGATTGTTGGCCTTTGTATTTGTCTGACTTTATTCAAGTTTAAAAGGATGTGTCAGTCTTGAATAAAAGTTACTGTGTGTTAGGTTTTCTTATGGGAGCAAAGTTACCTTATTTGTTTATTGTTTACTGTTCCCTGCCTCATTTCATTTTCAATTTCGTTTCGATTAAATCAAGGTTATATATATGTGTTTCTGTCCGTCTTTGTGTTTGTCTTTTGATCTCCCTTGCATCCCTGGGTATATCCTCAAGCGTAGGACTCAAATATTGTCCCCCTACATTTTATATTGTTTGCATAATATCTTTAGTTTTTCAGCAACTTTGTTCCTCCCACACTTTCGTTTGGTTTCATTTATACTCCTTCGCTGGCTGCTTTTGGGGGTGCTATTGGATTCTTTTTTTTTAACCCTTGGTGGTGAGAACACCACGGTATTATGGACTGTGATGTGTCTCTATTTGACGCCAGGAGCACAGACACAATCAGCCATGTCTCCCTAATGAGTTTCGATCCAACAGACGAAAGGCCTTGTAGTAGACAATAACAAAAGGCCTCGGAGTAGGCAATACAAAAGGCCCCCCCCCCTCGGAGTAGTAGACAATACAAAAGGCCTCGAGTAGGCAATACAAATATATCTTGCTTTCAAGAGGGATTGCAATGTGTTCCCTCATGCAACTAGTGAAGAGTTTTTCTTATCTATAACATAATTTCATTTTCACAGTTTATTTATATCCAACCCCCGCCACTCTTTAAGTCCATATTTTGCCAAGTCATTACTACGGAGACAGTTGAGTTGTTGACCTATGCTGGTTCTTTTCCCACTATTAGATTGTTCGTCCTTGTATTCTCTCTGACTTTATTCAAGTTCAAAAGGCTATGCCAGTCTTGAATAAAAGTTACTCTGTGTTAGGCTTTCTTCTGGGAGCAAAAGTTACCTTACTTGTTTATTTCGACTGCTTTAGTTTAGCTGCGCTCCCCCCGTCCACCTTTGTCTGGAGCTCACTGATTGGTTTATTACAAAAATGATGGTTTTTAAATCTAAAATGGAAACGCCAGTTAATCAGATCGAGGGGAAGGTAGACTACTAAACTAGCACACTCGTTTTTTTGCCTGCCTGTCAACTTTCAGGGTTTCTCTGAGAAAGGCACGCACACACACACACTCTGTCTCTCTCTCACCGTACTTTATTATCTGAGTATGTTTAAACATCAATTCCCAAAGTGTCGTCGTCATCTCTTTACTTATCTTTCCCAGGTATCACAGATTTGTATTTGTGCAGTAACGGAATTTAAAGGAATAGGTACAGGTCACTCAACACAAAAAACAGTTGCATGCAATTCAAAAGCACCAAGAAACAACATTTGAAACCCATTCAATCTGTAAAAAGTACCTATGTACACAATGTCTTGTTTAGATATCGTATTTGACCAGTTTGGCATTAGAGTATCGCACCAATCAAAGTTAGGTCTTTTATAGTGACACGTGTTTGAAATGTATCACTTATTATCACTGAAAATAAATATACTGGTTAGCATTATCGTGTTCCCTCTTAATGTTTATGCTTTGGGGATGAAATGTATTTGAACCAACGTGTGCAAACTATTACATGTCCAGTTTTTTAAATGATAAAAAATGTAGCCATTGTTCAGGAACAAACAGACCCCAGGAACGAATGGATCCAAACCATGTCCAACAGTGCTTCAAAGCTGTGTCACTCTGACCAGACCACCTGGTCACATCATCTTCCTGAGCGCCAACATCAGGCAGAGAAGAAAACACCATGTCACAATGATGATATTACTTGGTCGCTGTGGCTCAAAGCAGAAATTTCTCAAGAGATCCACATACATTATCCCCCTTATTCCAGTTCCCTGAAGACGTTGGCAATACAGCAAGTGAAGAACGCCACATATCTTTTGTTCTATTTTACCACCCTTTCGTAGTTCAAAGTGCAGACCGTTAAACACTGTATTTCTCTTTCCACGCAGAAGACTTGAAACCTCAATGGCTGCCAGGACTGGGCATCTGGAACTGCTCAGTGTCAGTGTGGCCTGACCTGTTTAAACACTTCCTCTGTGATCTTAGATCTCAGTGTGCAGACATGAAGATGAAGCCCCTTGTCCCTACACCTCCCACAAATGTGGACCTGGCAAGGTACGTTAAAATGGTTCTGCCGTGACAGTCATTCCAATGAGTTAAATGATTCTAGACCATCACCATAAGCAAGGATGGTTACAGAATTTGGCAACTAGCATTGCGTTTATACTGTGATAGTACGCCTAAGTAACAGACATGAATACGAAAGTTTAAATCCCATGAATTACTACTGACCCATGCTCCTCCGTGATAAACTGTAGCATCCTTGTGAAAAGATGAGGCGGACAGATGGGGCTACTAGCTGTCACTGTTTGTCTTGTCTTCTTTCTTTCTCTGGAGATAGTTTCAATTCATTAAGGTAAAAAAAAAATGACACCTATACTATGTAAATCAAGCTGAGTACTGACCCCCACACTCAAATATGTCAGCCGACACGGAGCTTCAAAACCAGAATAATTCCTGATTCACTTCTTTTAAGTTTATGTAATTCTCAATTACAAACAAAAACATGTTTGAAAAGAGCATGTGTCAGAAGGAAATCTTTTATATATATATATATCTATATATATATATATATATATATATATATATATATATATATATATATATATATATATATATATATATATATATATATATCTATATATATATATAATATATGCAGCTAGTGAAGGGTTTTCATATTTATGATATATACTCAGAGGCATAAAAAACGCGAAAACAAACTGCATGGAAATTTTATATTTAATTTGGCCAACGATTCCTTTGAACTGGGAATAGAAAGTGCGAAAAAAAAACAATCACACACCGCAAAAGTGTCCTTTCAAAGTTCATTCTGGTAGAAAATAAGGTCACATGAACTTGTCCTTATCTTGACTCATAAATAGATGATATTGCACTTCTCAAAGAAAATGGTACGCCTGCATCAAAATTTTGTGTTGATTTTAAAAATAAGGAAACCATTCTTCTCTTTAGGCTGAACATTCCAAACAAAAATTAGTGTTATCTTTTGATTTGGGCAAAGATATATCTTCACAACTAGAGGTGTACTAAAAAAAGCCCAAATCAACTGTAATTTATTACGTACATTTATCTCAGTGATTTAACATTTTACCAGCCTGTAGAAAAGGCATCCAGTTTCGTCTTGGATCGTTATCTTATGCGTTGAGATTTTTTTAGATGATCATCAAGGAAAATAAAGGCATTAAGGTATACCATTGATGATTACAAGCACGACATTGCAGTTTGCAGATAACGAGCAGAAAGAGAATCAAACACAAACACAGAAAACGACTTCATGATTCATACATTCCACCATCGTGTCCCCTGCTGCCCCTCTTCACCCCCCAACCCCCACCCCTGTTGTCACCTTTCTTTTGCAGTCGACCTCCCCAATTCCCAAGGCTTTCATACAGTACTGAGCGGATGAATTGCAGTTGGAATAAACTGTCTTGAACTGTATGCAGTCTGGCCCTAGGCGACACCAGGCTGACGGACTTCATATGTGCAGGAGTTCCCTACATGTATGGACATCCATTGTCCTTCCCTGATATGAGGCTCTGTCGGCGCGACCGCTTATGACCCCTCAACACTGAGAAACCTTTTCATGGGTTCCCAAAATACTTTGTCTCCCTTGCACCTTAGGGATCATAGGTCCAAGCTTTGGGACTTAAAACTGGATCCCTCAAAACAACAATTGGAGAACAAAGAGAGGCGGGAGAAAAAGGAAGGTAGGCACGAATATATCAAAAGCTGAAAGGTTATCTAAGAAATATTTCAGGATTTGTACTCGGAACTGCCGCTGAGCCAGAATGACGACCTGAACAATTAAAAAAAAATTCTTGTGACTTCGATGCTCTGTGTCTACAAGAAACTAGAAGTACCGCCCACATACCATTACATTGGATGACTTCATAATCTTTCAAAAGCACGATGTACGAGGAATTGCTATGATAATGAAGAAAAAAAAACCTCGAAACACACACACACACACACACACACACACACACACACCACACACGTACGCACGCACGCACGCACGCACGCACGCACACACACACACACACACACACACACACACACCACACATATATATATATATATATATATATATATATATTATATATATTATATATATATATTCATACATACATATATATGTATGTACATGCATATGACGTACACACACACACACACACACGCACACACACACACACACACACACACACACACATACACACACACGCGCGCGCGCGCGCGCACACACACACACATACATACACACGTACATGCATACAAATATACATACACATATACATGCATATGTACATACATACATACATACATACATACACACACACATACATTCATACGTACATAGATACTACCATGCATGGATGCACACATATATACATGCCCACATACATACATACCTATATACGTCTGATGTTGAAAAGATATTAAATAAACTAGCGAACTGTAGTGAACTGAACATACACACATGCATGCCATGCCTGTAAACATACATACACACAAACAAACGTAAACATATACAAACAAACTAACAAACACATATACCTAAGCATCCACACCATCATATACTCGTGCATGTTTTAATTGTGTTAACCCTGTTTATCCCCGTCTGTCCTTTTCCTTGGCAGGTTGATGCTGGAGGGAGCTGCTACATCTTCAACATGGTAAAGAATGGTAGAATCTCTCGGTCAGATGCCAAGAATAAGTGTGAAAAACTTGGGACTTCTCTGGTCAGTCTGGAGACTGCGCAGGAGGTGAAGGCCTTCAGGGAAGTTATGAAATACTTCACCGGTAGAGACCTCTGGATTGGAGCGGCAACGGCAAAGTTCCGCCAAGTGAAGCCATCCCTGAATCATATGTAACTACAAACAAGTGTTTGTATTGCGTCTTTTCTTCCATGATCTTAGTTCGTTATCCAAGTGCTCGGCTCGTGACAATTCAATACATCTGAGTAGATTAAGTAGCGAAGTAAAACTATCTGACGCTTTTGTTAGTGATTTGTACCAACTCATACAAATGGTCTTTTCCATCAAATTGCAATTTTTTTCAACAAAACTTAATCTCAACATAGTACACAAACACCGAGCGTAATGTTCATAAAAAATGTCTGTGTGCAAGATCTTTTTTTTTTTCTTCTGAGAACAAGAAAAACAAAAAAACAACAAAACATTTTAAAATACTGGACAACTGAGGACTTTTTGTCAACTTCTCCTCCCCCCTAGTACATCCCCAAGAAGTTTCCCAGTCATTTGTGTTCAGGGATTTGATATCTTTACAGTTATCATTTATTAATTCTTTTTGCTCTGCCTCTCTCTCTCTCTCTCTCTCTCTCTCTCTCTCTCTCTCTCTCTCTCTCTCTCTCTCTCTCTCTCATGTGCAAAATATTTAAGGTCTTAGAAGATGAGGACCATGTGTTGTGTAAATGTGTTCTGTATAATGACATCTTAACTTTGGTGTCAGTCCATATGCAGTCTTGGTGAGAAAATGGTCTGTTTTCAATTTTAGGAAGCTTGGTGTATTTCTGATTAATTCCATGAAGATAATGTAAGCTTTTGTTGACAGCCTCACGCTAGAAAGCTGATTAGTTATAATGTATGTGTCTTTTAGTTACATGTTAACTTGACCTTATTTCTAGGGGCTGGGGGCCTGAGGATATAAAGATTGTTCATTGTTCTCTCTCTCTCTCTCTCTCTCTCTCTCTCTCTCTCTCTCTCTCTCTCTCTCTCCTCTCTCTCTCTCTCTCTCTCTCTCTCTCTCGTGACGTGAGCAGAAGCAACAGGGCGCAGACTGACTTACATGCAAACATGACATTTCTCTGGACTACCAGCAGCTGTGGAGACGACCCTCAACGTCCTGCTAATGGACAATAAAGTCACAAGCTGGAAAGTTGCAGGAGAAGGAGAAAACACTGTGGTTGTTTTGCGCCTCAAGCCAGCATCTTTCTATGTGTCAACAAACATGGCAGATCCTGTCCTGAACCACAACACAAGGGTTTGGTGTTACAGGAAGAAACATCCCGGCCAAAGCCGACGTGACCAGCAGACAGCCTGACAGCAGCAAGAGACAGGCAAGGGGACAACTTGATGAAGCTATTGTAACCGTTTTGAACACTCCATCTTCGACAGACGCAAGACATGAAAACCTGTGTGAACATGACCACGAAATGGAACACACTGTGGCTTCACATTCGAGTCATGCGGTTTGGTTGGATGATCCGGTAAGATTGGAAAATGATGCTTTGAGCCTGAACGATAGTGCTATAACTGGACGTACATGTGAGTACATCGATAGCTGTGTCCTCTCTCCACCAACTAACATGGACATCCAGCCGGTCTATGAAAGCCTCGTGACAGGTGTCAGTACACGTGTGATAATAAATACTTTCTGAAAGATGCCATTGTATGATGGCCACTGGATGCCACACAACAAACCTCCATGGAAGTCAAGCCATGGGTGTACCAACTGGTATGCTAGAACTGCAGAGCCAGCTGGCGAAAGACCACCACAAAGCGAACAGCTGCACACATGAAATCAGTAAAACTCTTACACAGAGAAATTCCCTGGTGAAAGTTTTTCCCTCTGTCAGCGGGACTTTCCCTATGGCCAGAGGGTATTTCCTCACTGTCAACGCGCTTTTCATCAGAATCAGCCCAACAGAAATGGACTCTGGTCACACCTTGTCACAGCCACAAAAGTATGGTGTCATTTCTTTCAACCCTAATGGATAGGTAGCACCCCAGAAACATTACGATAAGAGTGTTACCAGTATGATGTCATCCTCCATGATTTCACAACATTGCAAATCAGTTTCCTACCTTTTTAAATGACCGATTCATTTGCATATCTGTTGACGTTATTTTTCCAGTAAACAAGTGACTTTTGCTCCCATAAGAAAACGTAACACAGAGTAACTTTCATTCAAGACTGGCACAGCCTTTTAAACTGGAATAAAGTCAGATGAATACAAAGACCAGCAACAATCAAATAGTTGGGGGGGGGGGGGGGGGGGGGGACAAGAGCAGGCCAACAACTCAACTGTCTTCATAATAATGACTTGGCAAAGATTTGGGGTTTAAAAAAAAGGGGGGGGGGGGGGTTGAAGATGAAGAAACTGGAAACATGAAAATAAGAAAATATATTATAGACATGAAAACTCTTCACTACCTGCATTAGGTAACCATCGTAACGCCCTTTGAAGGCAGATCTATTTGTATTGCTTGCTCTGAGGCCTTTCGTCCGCTGGATTTAAAACTCATCAGGGAGACACGACTGGTTGTGTATGTGCTCCTGTCGTCAAGTAGAGACACACCACAGTCCATAATACCGTGGTGTTCTCACCACCAAGGGTTCAAAAAAGAATCCAACAGCACCCCCTAAAGCAGCCAGAGAAGGGTAGTAAACGAAAGTGTGGGGAGGAAAAAAGTTGCTGAAAAACTAAAGACATTATGCAAACAGTATAAAATGTAGGGGGGGACAATCTTAGAGCCTACGCTTGAGGATCCACCCAGGGGTGCAACGGAGATCAAAGACAAACACAAAGACGGACAGAAACAAATACAAATAACCTCGATTTAATCCAAACGAAATTGAGAAAAAAGTGAGGCAGGGAACAGTAAACAATAAACAGTAAAAAAAAAGTAGGGTATCTTTTGCTCCCATAAGAAAACCTAACACAGAGTAACTTTTATTCAAGACTGCGCTTGTTTTCCCCCCACTATTAGATTGCTCGTCTTTGTATTTGTCTGACTTTATTCAAGTTTAAAAGGCTGTGCCAGTCTTGAATAAAAGTTACTCTGTGTTTAGGTTTTCTTATGGGAGCGAAAGTTACCCTGCTTGTTTACTGTTTATTGTTTAGTGTTCTCTGCCTCACTTCTTTCTCAATTTCGTAATTTTTTTTCCAGTTTATCTATGTATTTTCGTTTACTTATTATCACATCTAGAGGGCGTTTTCCCATCATTTATGACTGGATCAAGCACTTCTGATCAGTCTTTATATATTTTACACAGTTCACAAAACACTAATCTTCTTTTTGACTATTTTATTTCTCAGCCTAGCAGCAAAAGCCCAGAAACATTCTACTTCTTGAATGCAAAGGAATAACACACCTGTACATGCACAGAAGCATAGAAACAGACTGAAAGAGATAATTGTACACCTACTGTGAATACTATGTTCTCAGAGAGAGAGAGAGAGAGAGAGAGAGAGAGAGAGAGAGAGAGAGAGAGAGAGAGAGAGAGAGAGTAAATAATGGAAATATGCTACTTGTCTTGTTTTTGGATCATTTCTGCTATGAATGAAAAGAAGTTGGTAAACTGACTGCTTTTAATGTGTGTAATTGTTCTCTCTCTGTCTCCTTATATCTCTGTCTCTCAATCTTTGTCTGTCTGTCTGTCTGTCTGTCTGTCTCTCTCTCTCTCTCTCTCTCTCTCTCTCTCTCTCTCTCTCTCTCTCTCTCAGTTAAATACATTCCTTACATCTCGTCTTCATATTTTGGAAATCTAAACTTGTTAGTACAGCTGTACTTATAACTAGTATTTTAGATACATCACAGTGCTGCAATAGTCTGGATTTGCTTCCTGACATTTGCCATTAAACACTTGAATAGTATAATTGTGTGACGGGACGTAACTTCTCCAAAATCGATACAAGTAGCTGGTCATTCTACATATCTCTTCAATACTATGGGATTCACTACATTTTTTACCGTGTGTGTGTGTGTGTGTGTTGTGTGTGTGTGTGTGTGTGTGTGTGTGTGTTATCATAATTATTATTATCATTATCATTGTTATCATCGGCATCATCATTATCATCATCTCTATTATTATTATTATTATTATTATTATTATCATCATCATCATGTTGATGATGAATACTTATATAACGCCTATCCTCGTCTAGAGACCAAGCTCTAAGCGCTTTACAATCCACTCTCTCTCGTTTACACAACGGGGCTGCATGCCTGGAAAGTGCCAACCAAAGAGCCGCACTTCATTCTGTAGTTCCCCGTGTCATCCAGTCAATATCGTTCACTTAATGTCCTTGCTTCTTTCATTCTTTCCATTTCTCATGCAGGATGCATGCTATGTGTAACGTGTCATCTATACCAATGGCCAAACTGGCCTTCTCTTCCGAAAGTTGATGATGGGATTCTACGTGTGTGGAAGATGGCATGTGTGCGTTCACACACGGAACCTCGGTTTATAGTCTCATTCGAAAGACTGATGAGAAATGGAGTCAGAACCGATGGTAACTCGTCGAGGAAAAATTCCCCCTGTACCGAACGGCCCAGTGGAGATTCAAACCCGTAATACCAGGATCATCAAGATTACAAGCCCAGTACTCTACCACTGTCTATTCCAGCCCCTATTCCTCTCTCTCTCTCTCTCTCTCCCCTCTCTCTCTCCTCTCTCTCTCTCTCTCTCATCTCTCTCTCTCTCTCTCTCTCTCTCTCTGTGTGTGTGTGTGTGTGTGTGTGTGTGTGTGTGTGTGTGTGTGTGAGTGTATGTATGGCTTTTCCATCTCAGATCCATTAACGTTATTGCAGGTACGCATACACTTTATTCTGGGAGAGTGGAGCTCTGGTTCTCTTTTTAACGAAAGGAAGAGAATGGCGTATTACGGACAAGGCATATTGTGCTGGTTGGAACTCCTATAGATTCACTTTTGAGTCAAGGTACTGTCAGGATCCTTCACAAGGCTTTGTATGTGAATCCCCTTTCCTTTTGGATCACGGCCACATCAGCACACCTGTCACACTTCCATTGCCACGCATCACGACTACGTCACGTGTTCATCTCGAAATTTTGTCCTATGCAGTACCTTACTCACGAGCTACTGGCCTGTGATGTGAAAAGTCAGTGCAGGGAACTAGAGAACACTGAGACATGGTACAGGGCGACTTGTAGTATGCCCCAGGGAGTGACACAGCCCTACTTTTTATTGCGACCTATCTGGAGACTTCGTGCCTTACAGCCTGGTGTGTGATTATCGAAAGGATTGTACTGATGGACGTGACGAAAACTTCTGTGAGCATCCTATGTGCAAGGAAGACATGAAGGACTGTGGGCGTGGAAAGGTTTGTGCTCTTACATTTCCAAAACATTTTCCTTGTCTTCTTATCTGTTCTTGAAGATTACTATATTAAACATCTAAATATGGCTTGCAACTCTGAAATCCTCAGATTCGTCTTTCTGTTTCATCCCTACACCCTCTCAGTGTTATTCGTTTTCATGCTGTCCAATATGGCTACCGCATGCACAGCCACATTCTACTTTATTTTGTGGCAGTCCCAACAGCAGCAGTCCAAATTCTTGGCCATTAGATTTCAGCAGCCTCCCCTTCTCAGACCTATCATTCCCAGCAACAGAATGATTTAGCCAATGAAAAAGTTTCTATTATTCGTCGTCTGCCACTGGTCATGTAATAATTACATAAGGAAGCATCATGGAGGAAAGCAGCCAGCTGGTGCCAGACAACGTAAGCATAAGCTGCAGTGAATCCTAGCTCCTTGCCAGCGGACAAATTACCTTTGAACTAGTTTTGTATGTGTCCATGTTTGTGCTCATTATCCAAACATTCAGTAGTTACTTACAACATATTCTGATCAGTGGTTACCTACAGGTCCTAGCCATCATTTCACAGGTAGGGTAGGCTCTTTACCTACTTTATCTACAGTCCTTTTGTTCATCAGTCCCATTGTTGTCTGGTTCTACAGTTGCTGACTTTGTCATTTGTGTGACCATTTGATTAATTCTATCACTTGTAAGCAACATCAAGATTTTATGTTTTCCAATATTACTTGGGGAAGACAAACTGTCCCAGAATATTCTGATACAGAGCAAGATAATTTTGATTAAAGAAAAAAAAAGGTTTTCAGAAAACATGCGTAGACGTTCAGGGCATTAGTTGATTCCAAAGTTAGCTACAAAATTACCAATGCAATTTGCATTTGTGGAAAGGCAATGGAGAACTGTAATCATGATGCACAGGAATTCCCTCAAAAAGAGAAAGAAAGCAAGGACACATAGAGGAAATCCGAGCACTGACCTTGAGAGAGATGAAGTTGATGAAGATGAAGAAAATAAGTTGTTTGCTGTCTCCAATATTTAAAGGAAACGACAACGATGCATTCCTCAACGATGTCAAACTTGCTTTCAACACAAATGAGTAAACTTGGGGAAAACGTCACAGCCTGTCGTACCAAGATTGTTAACAGCACACACTAGCTAGCTTTGAGATGAGAATCTGCGCAAAGAATGAAAGGGAAAAAGCGGTTAGTCCTTTTTTAGACCACAATCAGAGTCGCAATCCCACTTACAAAATGGAAAAGACAAACTCTGCTCCTAGTTGGCAGTAAAACTCGTTACAATTACCACCAAGCGCAATGGATCGACAAGTGAGTGAGTTTTGTTTTGACGTTTTGTTCCTGGTACTGTTTAAACATAGGAAAGTGAACCACCGACGTTTGACAGAACGTATGGAGATGACTCACTGGTGATTGTGGGTTTTGGAAACCATGTTAAAGTGTGTGGTATTAAATTATGCAAATGATTTGCCCACCAGTTTCAGAACAAGATGTAAAGATGAATGAGTGAGAACACTGACACTGATAATAGACATATAGACAAACCACCAGCCAAACAAATTATATCATCATGTCTTTGTTATCCTCAAGGATTGCTTCCACCAGGGTTTCTTAAGAGAGACAGAAGGTGGTTTTTTTTTGTTGTTGTTGTTGTTGTTGTTAGATAACAAAATGACTGAAAAAGTAAATGAAGAAATAACCCATCAACAATTAATAATGGACACTCTGAAGGCAGCTGTTAATCTAGGTAGTAAAACATGGTTTCACGCTCCCCATTGATCATAACAATGGCTTTACAACTCGGATTTTGTATATCCTAATATCAGTAAACTGCAAAGATGTTTAAACAAAGGGGCAACAAAGTGGATTAAATGCATAGTCAAATTCAGCGTTTTAACCTGGGAAGTTTTTAACACTATAAAACCCCCTACTTAAAAAGGAAGGCATGTGACAACATCTGTTTTGAACGTATCACTGCTGTAGGGCAGCTCCCAGAAAGATGGCATTGCTGACGTTTGTCGTACCTTGGCAATGTTACAGAAGCTCGAGTTTGTTGTACTTCTTTTGAAGTCCAGTTTGAAACCTTCAGAGAAAACCTAGTGGCTGGGAGATGTGACTGACTCTGGGTCAACGACAGTCACTCCATATGCAGACAGAGTCTGCAATTTGTCAGAATGTTGTACATATCTGCTAAAATAAAAATCCGTTCATCTAATATCACAGAAATCGTCCGGATTTATTGGGAACATTACTGCAATATTTCAAGCTGTAAAGTGCGATCTACGTTCTTATTGTTGCCTCGCCTCGATGAGGATGAGAGAGAGAGAGAGAGAGAGAGAGAGAGAGAGAGAGAGAGAGAGAGAGAGAGAGAGAGAGAGAGAGAGAGAGACTCTGGGGAAATTACAGCGTGATTCTGAACAGCCCTATGGCTTGTCGTCACAGAGAAGAGGACTGAAATGGTGAGTCTACAGTGCACAGTATGCATCTGATAAATTTGAATGTAAGGTCCACATTTAGCCAGCAGTTCACATAGCAGTTTTCTTGATGGGGACTATGATTGCGACTGGGTTGCACCAGAAGTTTGATGACTGCCTATTATTTCAAATCAACTACTTTGAAAGTGAGAGTCCTTTTTTTTGCTTTACAATTACACTAGAAACAAATCAGATGGGGAGGGGGACGCTGAGCTAAAATTTAAGTATGCTACGACCCTCAGAAAATTAGAACACGAGAAGAAACCATACTCCACCCTGAAACGCTGTCACAAACGACTGTTGGAACTGGTATGCAAGTCAAAAGACACAGCATATATTTCGCTGGTCAAGACAATATTTTCGCTGTTCACATCAAATCACTCTGGAAGCAAACTTTTATGACACTGAAATAATGCAGTCAGTTCAAAAGCAGTTGGTACTTATTTCTAGCTTGAAGTATTTGATACCAGGTTGAAGGAACAAATGGACAAAAAACTCTTCTGTCAGACCTGACTTATCAGCTCATGCTGTTGATGCTTCATCAAGGTCATTGTAAAATGTGAATCTATGTGCATTTCTTCAGCATCTAAACTCCAGTACTGCAAAAGACTCAGGGAGACCAGGCTGTATGGGGTTTTGTCACTTCAGACAGTTGCGTTGCTGTCACTACTCAAAGGGCGGTGCGGGGGGAGGGAGGAGGGCGGGGGGCAGCACATTTTAGACAACCCGATGGTACATGACGTGAATTGTACAATGTGTGTATGTCTGTGTTAAAACAAAGCAAAGTAAAGGCCCATGCCACCTCTGTAACTGGAGATATCTGTGCATATACCACATCTAAACGAGTGAGATTGAGAACACATCTCAAGGATGAAGGGAAATGACTGTTCCATTCACAAACTTTCATAAACGTAGGTCCCAAATCACGTTAAGCCATTGAAACTAAACTCTATTAGAAATGGTGGGTCTGGATACACCCTGGCTTTCAGCTCACATCACACAGACTGCTCGCTTGTAGCATTCTCAGGATGTGTGCAGGTGCATGGCCAGAGATAGTTATGCAGGCAGACAGATGATAGAATTACAGCACGTTTTCCCTGTTCTGCTGTAAGTCATGGATCGTAGATAACGAAAAAAAAAGATCTTGGAACAGTTAGAATGACAAAACTCAGTTTAAAGGATCTGCCATTTTTATCTTTGTTGAGCACTTCTAGTAATCATTGCTTGACCAATGGCAGACAAGAAGTAATCAGAGTTTACAGAGGCTTATCTGGGGGGGAAGGGGGGGGGGGGGGAATGATTAATTCAAAACCATTTTGAGGATGACGTTGCTAGTGGTCCTTTGATGCCCACGTATCATACCTGAAATTATTATAAAAACTCTACTAGATTTGACTCCAGAAGAGGGGGAGAGTCTGACCAACACAACAGACCCTACACATCAAGTTTTTACGGCGTCCTGGAGGACCTGAGGACATCAAGCTGTACGACGTCCTGGAGGATCTGAGGACATCAAGCTGTACGGCGTCCTGGAGGACCTGATGACATCAAGCTGTACGACGTCCTTAAGGACCTGAGGACATCAAGCTGTACGACGTCCTGAAGGACCTGAGGACATCAAGCTGTATGGCATACTGGAGGACATGAGGACATCAAGCTGGACGGCGTCCTGAAGGACCTGAGGACATCAAGCTGTATGGTATACTGGAGGACATGAGGACATCAAGCTGTACGACGCCCTGGAGGACCTGAGGACATCAAGCTGTACGACGTCCTGGAGGACCCGAGGACATCAAGCTGTACGGCATTCTGGAGGACCTGACGACATCAAGCTGTACGGCGTCCTGAAGGACCTGAGGACATCAAGCTGTATGGTATACTGGAGGACATGAGGACATCAAGCTGTACGGCGCCCTGGAGGACCTGACGACATCAAGCTGTACGACGTCCTGGAGGACCTGACGACATCAAGCTGTACGGCGCCCTGGAGGACCTGACGACATCAAGCTGTACGGCGTCCGAAGGACCCGAGGACATCAAGCTATACGGCGTCCCTGGAGGACCTGAGGACATCAAGCTGTATGGCGTCCTGGAGACCTGAGGACATCAAGCTGGACGGCGTCCTGGAGGACCTGAGGACATCAAGCTGGACGGCGTCCTGGAGGACCTGACGACATCAAGCTGGACAGCGTCCTAGAGGACCTGAGGACATCAAGCTGGACAGCGTCCTGGAGGACCCGAGGACATCAAGCTGTACGGCGTCCTGGAGGACCCGAGGACATCAAGCTGGACGGCGCCCTGAAGGACCTGAGGACCACAGCTTTTGTCCTGGACTGTGTAGTGAACATGTGATGGAGTGAAAAGGAAGAAGAAAAGCAAGAAATCCACGGATTGCTGTTGACAGTAATGAGGTCAGCAGTTAATAATGAAACTAAGTTATGTATGCCCTGTGCATTCAAACGAGCTTTCTTGGAGAGGAAATACGAGGCCCTACCCAAGGACATGCTAGCAGGTCGCCATCACCTATGCACAAACGTTGTCATGAACCAGCAAGGATCGAATCTGTCGAAGGGTTCACATCACCAAAAAGTTTCCATTTATCCGCGAGACAGACTAGACCATAGGTTTTTCTGTAGGCCTGAAGAAGTGTCAACAGTAACCCAGTATCTCAGAAAGGTTTGGAATGTTGATAAGATTTTCTTTTGGTGCAAACTCCACTTCTATGGGCAACTCTCAAAATTCTTGTGAAATCTGAAACACTTACATTCGGCAAAGAAAATTAGTTGAATGAGTCTACATCCTTCTGGTACTATTCTACCCCCATTTATTTAGCTCCTGCTTTGTCAGAAATTTTCACATGTATGTACAAAATGTGATTATGCTGTGTTCTATTGAATATGTGGCAATCTGACAGATGCAAGATTTCGTTGTTGTTTTTTTGCAAGACCTGTGATGTTTCCTCTTACGTGTTTTAAAAGATTAAAGGTTTTTGAATGTGTGTGTGAGAAGAGTCCCTGACGTCTATTGTTCAGTGTGTAATTAGGGGGATAAGCTGTCGGGACAACCGGATATGTCTTGAAAACGATCATGGAAGATATTGTATAGCCAGGAATATTCATTTACTGAATTAACCCTCCCAGCTGTAGTCAATTTTGATATACTTGATGGATTCACCGTGACCCCTTTTACCAGAAAGCAGCATGCGGTGCCCAGAGACTCATTTTCAGTGTCACAACAATGGATACTGTCTCCCTGTCTATGTCAGGTGTAATGGCATCATGGACTGTCCGGATCATGAAGACGAAGCTGACTGTAAGAATTTCAAGACTTGCCAGGGATATTATCGATGTCGTGACAGCCACAAACTTGTCTGTGCACATGTGAATCACCTGTGTGATGGTCTGCCTCAATGTCCCCTCCATGATGATGAACTGATGTGCTCCGCTACTTGTCCTGACTCTTGTGTTTGTTATGGTTTTTGCATTTTTCTGCAATCACACTTTTCTAATCAGCTCTTTCCCACACAATTACGATACCTCGAAGCCTTTTTATAATGAAATACGTATGAGCGACGTCACTCAAAACACCATGCTGCTCCACTTGGGCGTACCGTCATGTGGATGGAGGACGTTAACAAAAGTTGTTTTGCCAAATCTTCACAGTTTAGATCTAAGTATGAATCTTCTTCATTCTGTCAACTTCAGTCACTTTGATGGAATGCCTCAACTTCGAAGATTGAATCTGGCAGGTATCCTATATCTGGTAGATTTGTGTATGTCTCTAAAAATATGTTTATCCATCACTAGTGATCTTCAATATTTCAAGTACCCAAGCAAGTTCTCTCAACATGTCAACCTTGTCAGCTCTTATGCCCAATTTACGAAGACTAGATTTGTCAAGGAATAGAATAAAGGCACTGCAAGAGCAACACTTGTTTCATAATCTTTATTTTTTAAATTTACAAAGTTGTCCCATAACTGACTTTGCTCCAGACTTCATGAAACACATGACACTTCTTAAGTATGTTTTTGCTGACAATTTTAAATTGTGTTGCCCTGTTGTTTTACCGGATAATTTCAGAGGTGAATGTTTGGCCCCATCTGATGAAATCTCTTCATGTGATGACTTGTTGAAATCCATTGCTTACCGTTGTGCTCTGGCATTATTTGCAGTGCTTGCTGTTCTGGGGAACTTTGGTTGTTTTGTTTACCATCTCTGTTTTTTGACAGAAAGCACTGGGGCTAGTTTTGTCGTATTGGTCCTTCATCTGTGTGTTTCCGACTTTTGATGGGAGTCTATTTAGTCATTATTGGTGTTGTTGACCAGATTTATGCTGGTAGCTACATTTGGACTGAAACCACATGGAAAAAGAGTTTAGCCTGCAGCAGTGCAGGGTTCTTTTCCTTGTTGTCGTCTGAAGTATCAGCATTCCTGATCTGTTTCATCACTTTGGATCGTTTTCTTGTGCTCCAGTTTCCTTATAGTCAATTCGTTTTGGAGCCAGATCAGCTCACGTAGCTTGTGTTATTATATGGGCACTGGGTCTATCGCTGGGTATGGTGCCTTTTGCTCCCTGTAACCTCACACTGGGGTTTTTTTTTTCCACCAAACCAGTATCTGCATTCCACTGCCTGTCACCAGAGCTGACTCTCCTGGTCATATTTATTTATTCAGTATCATGATTGTTTGCAACCTATTTCTCTTTCTCATGATTGGTGTGGGTCAGTTTCTTATTTACTGGCTGGTGAGAAGTAACAGTGCATCTAAACAGCTAACAAATATCAAAAGCATATCGACTGACAACTCACAATCCAAGGAAACAACCTTTGCCAGGCGTCTACTATCTGTAGCCATGTCTGATTTTCTGTGCTGGTTTCCTGTCGGTCTGTGTGGGGTCCTGGCCACTACTGGCGTCGTCATTCCGGAGGAGATCAACGTGGGAATGGCAATTTTTGTCTTGCCTCTGAATTCAGCATTCAATCCATTCCTCTACACATTGAACATAATATTAGAAAAACGGCGTAAAACACAAGAGATGCGCTTTCTGAAAATGTTACGCGCTCGGCAAAGTGGTAGCACTTGATTTTGAAAAAAAAAGTAAGAAAAGAAAAAGAGAAGAGAAAGAGAAAGAAACTCATACGTCTAGACTATGTAACGACTGTACTGAAAGCAACTTGTCGCCAGCAAGTTGGCTCCGCCTGCATGTTTCTGCCTACATGGAATCAACAAGACCCATTTCACTATCACTCTCCTCTACCTTTCTCTGCTCTGTGGTCTCCTTACTACGTGCCCCTTCCTCACTTTGGCCCGTTACCACCTGGCATTGTCAGTAGTATCACAATTACACACCCAACTCCAGTTCTTACCCCTTCCTTCACCACGCTAGTAGTCTGTCACATCCCGCGCTGCCAGTGGGGTTACAAGCACCTTTCCGAGTACAGCAGACTTCTGTATGTTTTGACAAGTACACTGATTCTAACTGTCATTGTTCTTGGTGACTGGAAAAAAACAGCATGAAAACTAAGGTAGAACTGAGTGCAATCAGACTGAACAGGAACAAGGCTCATTGTGACCTTCCACCCGTCCACGACCCACTACTGAGTAATACTCACTGTAGTTGCCAGCAGACTGCCCTTTGCCATACGTCTGTGTCCATCATTCGAAATGTTCCATCTACAGTTCGGTGCCATCACTGGTGTCGTTGGTATATACAGCAATAATACTTGTTAACTTTCGTTGTCGACGATCACCTTGAGCAAGACAGGGAAAATGGAGGGTGAACAGTGTTGCAGAATTTGATAGGAAGTGACAGAAACCACGGATCACTGCGTCAGAGAGTGTTGTGACTTTCTGGTCTCATGTCCCATGCCTGTCTACTTGCATTATTTCTATGTCGCGCATACCAACTCCCCATTAACATCCGTATCACTCTGTTCCACATCTAGCAGTCGGCAGGGAGCAGTCAATATCAAGTCGTCCTGAGGAAATACACCAGAGGATATGCTGCATTGCTGAAGATTCATTTCAGTGGGTTTAGAGATGCCTGTTCTGATCCAACACAAGCAGGGTATCACCCAGTAAGCCCTCTGTGTGTGTGTGTGTGTGTGTGTGTGTGTGTGTGTGTGGTGTGTGCATGCACGCGCGTGCGTGCGTGTGTGTGTGTGTGTGTGTGTGTGTGTGTGCGTGTGTGTGTGTGTGTGTGTGTGTGTGTGTGTGTTGAGAAAGGGAGGGACAGAGATAGAGACAGAGTGAAAAAGGAAATTATCAGTACAAGTCTGCTTTTTTTCTGATAGTGGGAATGCCGTTCACTCTGAAAAAGTTCCAGGTATGGTTACTGAAGCTGAAGATCTCCTGCTGGAAAATTTCTGTTGAAATCACCAATATATAAGGAAACAGCAGGTAACATGGAATGTGCTCGTTTGCTTTAGTAAGTCCAGATTTTTGTTTTTGTTCCCTCCCCAGCTGTTTTGAAAAAACTGTGGAACACTGTTAGTCATTCTTTTGCTAATTAATAATTGGCATCCCTTCTTCAGGCAAGAGAGTGAGAATTTGAAACTCGCGTTCTCTTTCCCTCTTTTGTTCCCTTCATCTTTTCCTTTAACAGTTCCTGAGTGTTTTAAATCAAACAATACTTATACTCCTTTGTGTGTTGACGACTTTGATATGAACGTTGTGTCGAGGTTTGTGCGTATTTGAAAAAAAAATACAGGACAGGGATGGGAAAACGGTGGTTATTTTCGAATTCCAGACTAAACTTTGCCAAAAGCCAGTGATAATTTCACACGTACACACACACACACACACACACACACACACACACACACACACATATATATATATATATATATATATATATATATATATATAGAGAGAGAGAGAGAGAGAGAGAGAGAGAGAGAGAGAGAGAGAACACATCTATTTGCACAGATACTGCCAGCTGAAACAGTTAAGTGAATGGATGAATAAATGAATAAATAAATAGATACTTACATGAATACGATCAGTAATAAATGCATGAATGAATGAATAAACAGAACCATCAATCGATATCATTTGCATGGATGTATTAGAAAAACACAACCAAAGCATGTGTATTACATCTTATTCTTGTCACTTTTTATTTTGTTTGTGCCATCGAATCCTTTCTAAACCACCACACCATGGAGACAAATGTCTTCCTTAATTTGACACATCCTGTTCCTAATATTGACGGGCACCTGCATTACAACTTACCCTCACTTTGGGGGGGGGGGGGGGGGGGGCAGACAGGAGTTAAGATAAATATGACAGACAACCGATTCCAGCAAATGAAAATGCGCCGTGTTCTTCATCGGCAATGATGTGGCGAAAGCTCGTCTTCATGTAATTCTTGGAGACTTTCCAGCGTTTTAAGAAAGCTAAATATGAGCTGTGGGGACCAGACACACGCAGGGACTCTGTTCTGTTGTATCCAGTCCTCTGTCTGAGTTGCGTCTGCGTGGAAGTGGTTATCTTAGAGGTACACCAGTGTCCACTGGGCAACATAAGGTATCGCTCATTTTATTCATGCATATTGATGGACTGACTCGATAATAGTAGGCACACTGTTGTTTCCAGTGTTGTCTTGCGGTTAAAATGGTGTCATGGACTGTCTGCCTGGTTGGCTGGCTACATGAGATGAAGCAATCTGGTGACCAAGGAGAGAGAACATACAGACAGAAATCCCACGATCAATCGCCATCTCAACAGGCGACAAACCGCTCCTCAAATTGGCAGCGAAAACTCTACACCCATGCAAATAAAACTTTTAAATCAAATCCTGGATAAAGCTAGCTATCCAAGGGACTCGGGATGCTAAATACCCTGGATGATGTTACTGTGACATAAGATTCAAAGGGGGCAACGAACGGAACTGCTTCCAAAGATACTTCACAGCAACTATTTGGAGATCCCTCCCAACGCATAGGGCAGCTCTTAAATGCACTACTCAAATTAGAACTTATTAATGGAACATGAAAGATTTTCAAAGCAAAGGCTTTCAACGGAAACGAAAACAGTTTTATGATTCAACGCTCTTCAAATTTCAAAATATCTCTCCTGACAAGAATCGCAAAGGTAAAACTCATCTGGGGTTTACCTTTGAACATCTTGGGTCAGGAAATCTTTACAGTCAAAGGTAAACTTCAGCTGGTCGAAACAAACTTCTCAATTCGAAAAAAAACATGGATCCTCTCACTCAAAGATCAGTCATTGGGACGCCACAATTCTGGCCTAAAATTCAGAGGCAAGATTCTTTTTCCTTTCAATATACACAACCAATATATCTGTCTCAACACTAGAAGCCCCCTCTAGGCACATATTTGTCGTCTTTTCCACTATAGTGCAGAGTATTCCATTCTTTTATTCATACAATACCATTGTTCTTCCAGTTAACTTTGCAGAGGCTGTGAATGTTCCAGGAGAATCTATCCACCTTGCAGGCCAGTTTCCGTATTAGAAATCACCGATGTGTTTTTACATTCCAGACTGCAAATGTGAAGATGTTCCTTTCACAGATACTCTGAGGTTATTTTCTGTAACACACCTTTGTTTTTACCTGGTGGAGGCTGACAGATGATATTGTCATTGCTATCTGCAAAATGTCTGGTAAGATCTTTAAATTTTCTTTTTCCATGCAGTATGACATACGGGAGTGGAACTCATAATTCAGACTATCCCTCTTCAGTTCGCGTTTTTCCTGTTGGATTCATTGTCCACATATTGAAAGCAGTACTAGGTTTACAGGACCAACAGTCGCTGATAATTGCTGGCCCTACTCATTGTAGGAATAGGGAAGCTATCTGTGGAGTTGTCGGTGGTTCGATAACAGTTCCGAAGTGGAATATTTCTGTCATGGATGTATAAGACGACAAAATCTTCATTGAATTGTATTTCTGATATTGTACTGAAACTTCAAACTAGCTTTAAAGTTGGAGTGGCATAAGAAATGTTTGATTCATTTTGAATTTAAATATACAGAACTTTGGAAGCGGCAATGAAATAGAGGACTGTAAGAACTACCAACATTTTTATGTACAAAAAACAAACAAAGAAATGGTGCACTGAGAGTAAAGTCAATACTGTGTTTTTCACCATTATTTATTGCATCAACAACCAGTTGCCAGAATAATTTCCGATGCATGCAATTTTAAAGCATGTGATAAATAATGTATTCTACTTGTTTGCAAAACGTACTTTTTAAGAGTCGTTTTAACACCCATGTTTTCAAGAATTACCTGCAATGCAAATATACTATGCAACACTCGAACCTGAAACTATATTTATCCTAAGTTTCAAACGGGGTCACTGAGGCGGAAAATGAAGCAAAATTTGTAAAGAGAGGGGTTAGTTACCGCCAAGGACACAGACAGACAGAGTACAGGACTAGAGTGTCTAGTCATGCACTCTGTTTTTCTGTGTCCTTAAAGATAACTAACCCCCTCTCTTTCCAAAGTTTGCTTCATTTTTATCCTAATTGACCGTATTTCGTCAATTCTTCTAAATATCTTATTCCATACCAGGTTTGTGTCAATTTTTTTTTCTGAGTTTTCATGGCTGCCTTTGGGTGTTAGGTCCAGTATAAATATTTCGTGATACGCCTTTGTTTTCTTGAAAGCTGACGTCGTTCGTTTAAGAACCAATAGAACAAGACAAAGTCAAGCTACTTAAAAAATTCTGCGCGTCTTTTATTTGTATATTTCCGTTCGCTCTTATGCTTTGCATTATATTCGTGTTCCTTCAGGGTTTAACATATCTTTGATGGCAAAGGTTTTTTCTCTAGGACTTTTTTTATTACTGGCTGTGTCCTACTTTGATACCGTTGTTACCAAAGACTGACTTGGCAAGCGTCTAATTCATCGATTTTGATTCTATGTTTGCTTTACGCCCGTCCCACGCGGCTTTCCAAATGTGTTTAAATAGTGTTGTCTACTTAGTCTGACGTGTACACGACAGTGATAAGTATTGGTCCCACCTATGACTGTATTAAAAAAAATATCCAAGTAAGTTTCTGTGCAGTTCTCTCTCTCTCTCTCTCTCTCTCTCTCTCTCTCTCTCTCTCTGTATCTCTGCTGTTGTATGTATGTATGTATGTATGTATGTATGTATGTATGTATGTATGTATATATATATATAATATATATATATATATATATATATATATATATATATATATATATATATATATATATAATTGATTCATCCAACAAAATGAAAAGCAACACAGCAAAGAAGGGTGAAGAAAGGAAATCCTGCAATTGTGCTAAAAAAGAACAGTGTCCCTTAAGCAACAAATGCCTTAAAGACAAAAAAATAACTATAACATATCCTGGAAAATCATAAAAGGGCATCACCATACAACAACATTTCAAAAAGATGCAACCTATGTTCAACAGAAAAATGGTTAATACTATGCAAACCATACTTAGCAACCCTAAACACTAAAGTAGAAATAGTAAACAACTGCAGGCACAAATGGAAATCGTTGTCAGCAAACGCACCCTGAACTGTAAACAACCCCAAAAAACCGAACAATACGTGCAGCCAATCCGCACGTGCAAACAGTGACATCAGGCCATATAGCACCGGCAGTAGGCGCCCCAAAACCATCCTGACGAGAGCGCTGGCTCGAAACAGATCTGTTGATTTTTAAAACTTCCTTTTATCATACTATTTTTAACAAATATATATATATATATATATATATATATATATATATATATATATATATATATATATATATATATATATGAATATGGGCAGTGGGCAGGTCTTTAGACCTGCATGGGTAGATAGGCGACCCCACCCTCCAGGAGTCTCCCAACCATGGGTAAATGGGTCCTGCTGCCTTGCAGGCTGCCTTTGGAAAGGCAAAGACTACGGGAGTAAACCCCTAACGAAAAATCCGGAGTGGAGCCCTGAGACGGCTTGGTGGTGAAAACGACATCATCACTCTGGCAGCTCTGCATCCCTCTTGGCAACAGAATTCATTCAAAAAGATCTACCACAAAGAACAAGCGCACTTTATGTGTTGGAGCCTGGAACATCCGGAATCAAAGGGACAACAGGAGGAGCGACAGACCAGAACGTCAAACAGCGCTCATGGGCCAAGATCTAAAACGTTACAAAGTTGATATTTCTGCGCTTAGCGAGACGTGCCTGGCAGCCACTGGAGAACTCACAGAAGAAGGAGCTGGATACACCTTCTTCTGGACAGGAAGACCCTGGCGGATAAAAGGGAAGCAGGAGTGGGCTTTGCCATCCGCACCTCACTGGTCAGCAACCTAGAGTCTCTCCCAAAGGGAACCGATGATCGTCTGATGACTATGAGACTGCCTTTAAAGGAAAGCAGCACCTGACACTCATCGTGTGTACACCCCCAACATGACCTACACCCAAGAACAGAAGGAATTGTTCTACCAGAGCCTTTCAAACTTGCTATGCACTATCCCAAAGGATGACAAGCTTTCATTTCCTTGGGGACTTCAACGCTCGTGTGGGCAGGCACTCCCAGTCTTGGCTGCGGATGTCATCGGACCGCATGGAGTGGGACAGGAAAACTCAAATGACCGGCTCTTCTTATACCCTGCGTGGAGTTTGGGTTTGACCATCATCAACACACTGTTCCAGCTGCCAGACACCCAAAAGGCCACCTGGATATACACCCTCGCTCCAGACGCTGGCACTTGATTGACAATGTGATCACTAGGTGATGTGACATCCAGGATGTCCACATCACAAGAGCAACGAGGGAAGCGGACTGCTGGACTGACCACCTGCTGCTGAGGTGCAAGCTTTCTTTCTTTCCATCGCTAGCACCCACAGACGCCGGAAAGCTGACATCAAGAAGAAGCTGGATGTCCAGAAACTGAATGATTCAATGACAAAGAAACCTTCCTGACTGACCTTGCGAACCAGCTCAATAGTTTACCAGATGTAAACTTCAGAAAGGCAGTCCATGACTCTGCCAGGCTGTCTCTTGGGTACCCAAAAAGGAAACACCAGGACTGGCTTGACAGCAACAATACAGAGATCTGCAGACTGCTACAGAGAAGGCCACAGAGTTACAACAGTACGCTGATGAGCACAACTTCAAGAAGTTCTTTGCAGGCCTGAAGTATGTGTATGGCCTCTCCTCCAACGCCATGGCGCCTGTATGGACAGTTGATGGCACTCTGCTTACTGAGAAGAGTGACATTGTACAGCGGTGGTGTGACCACTTCAGCCAGCTTCTGAATAGACCATCTCAGATTGATCAGCAAGCGATCCGGGACATGCCCCAGCGTCCAGTTTTGTCATCGCTTGACGACTCACCGGCTAAGGAGGAAACCCAGAACGCGATCAAGCAGCTCTCGAATCGGAAAGGCATTCCCCCTGAGATCTTCAAGGTTGGTGGAGAGGCCATAGCTGACAAGCTGACTGAGCTGATGCAGCAGTTCTGGGCTGGGGGAGCAGTACCACAAGACTTCAAGGATGCCAACATCATCCACCTGTACATGAACAAGGGCGACAGAGCACCTTGTGACAACCACAGAGGTATCTAACTGTTGAGCATAGCAGGAAAGATTTTTTTTTATCTTCCAAAAGCTTTGTCTAAGAACACACATGTGGTTCAATACGCTGATGATATTGCAGTATGGGTAAACACCAGTTTAAGGAAAAATTCGAATAAGAGGATTTATCAGACATGTGCAGACAATATATCAACAGGAACTAAACAATTTCAAATTATATAAGAGAAAATGGTTTAAAATTGTCCGGGGAAAAAACATGTTTGCTGCTATTTAATAATGGTGAAAATCCGTCCATGTTACCTATTTTGAAATTAGAGGATAATATCTTGATATATCAAAATTGTGTTAAATTTTTAGGAGTCGTGTTTGACAACAAAACTTAGTTGGAAAAAGCATATAGAACATTTATTAGCCAAGGCGAGAAAAAAGAATAAACTTTTAAAGATAATCAACCACCAGCCTTGGGGTCAAGACACGAGAACTTTATTGCATTTGTCTACTTCTTTAGTTCGATCCAAATTAAAGTATGGCCAAGAGTGTATTTTTCTGCTCCAAAATATCTTTTGAAAAAGCTACAAAGTTTGGATAGCAAAGCAGTAAAATTGGCCTTAGGGGTACATTTCATGCAAATACTATCAAAAGTTATCAAGCTGCAGAGGTGTTACCTTTTGGAGAACAACGGCTCTTAGACGTATCAAAATATGTGATCAAACCTGTCAGTTAAGAAATCAGTTACAGCAGAACTATTGATGGACTCGAACAAAGATTATCCCAAACGAGCTAGAAATATTATTTATTTATAACCAATTAGAAATTACACGTATAAGCTTATGTCTGATTGTAACATTGATTTATCAACAATTTCTGAAGATCCCATCACGCCTAAGATTCCCCCTTGTGAGCATTTGTGTGGAATTTTGATTACAATTACACAAGTGTTTTTAAAACTGAAAACTTTAATCTCTTGGTTAGTGATGTCAGAGTTCATCTTGACAAGTTTAATAGTAATCACCTGAAAATTTACACTGATGGCTCAGTCCTAGATAACACTGGTAGTGGTTCTGGTTTTGTCATTCCTAGTCTAAATGTCCAAAAGAATTGTCATCTTGGCAAAGGGTTTTCCATATTTACAGCAGAATTATATGCAATATTGATGGCTTTGAGCTACCTTTATGATGCTCCTATGCCTTTTCATGATATTCTCATATGTGAAGAATCTAAATCTGTCTTGCAGTCTCTAGAGCATTGGGACGGTAAGGCTCGGAAAGACTTACTTTTTGATATTCATCACCTCATACACTGTTTGAGGATTCATGGAATATGTATTGACTTCTGCTGGGTTCCCTCTCATAGTGGTTTGAAATGGAACGAAGTAGCAGATATCCTTGCTAAAGCTGGAGCTAAACATTACCTGATTGTAATTCTTTATCTTCACTGAAAATATCTTCGTCAGAAAGTTTGCTAAAATTAGAAAGTTGTGTTTATAACAGAATTTGTGGAGAAATCTTAAATATGCAAATACTTGTCCTCGTCACATTTCCAAGATAGTAACAAAACTCAAGTTGAATGCATGGAACACAAAATATTCTTGCCACGTTCTTTGTACTTATGATAAGCCTATTTCAGGGCATCATCTATTGATTGATGTTTCCATCTTAACTCCAATCTATAAAGAAAATTATATTGACATCAAAGTCCAAGATATCAGTCAAATATTGTCCAGCCCTTCTTTCATAAAAATTGCTACTATTTATATCACACAATCTAAAATTGCCGAGTTGCTTTGATGCGGGTTTTTTCTTTTTTTTTTTTTTTTAATGTTTGAGGTTAAGCATAGTTAGATAATAATGACGTTGTTAGATTATTTTTCGTCTAATATCATCAATGGTGAATAGACGTTAAATAAACCACTGAACTGACTGAACCCAGGAAAGATTATGGCCCGTGTCATCCTGAATCACATCATACACCACTTACTGAGTGGTGTCGTCTCCAAGAGCCAGTGTGACTTCAGGAGCAACAGGGGGACAACCAACATGACCTTCGCTGTTCGCCAGCTGCAAGGAAAATGCTGGGAACAGAATCAGAACCTCTACATCCTCTTTGTGGACCTGACAAAGGCTTTCATACAAACAGTCAGTCAGCCACGTGGGTCTGTGGGCTATACTGTCCAAACTTAGCTGCCCACTGAAGTTTGTCAAGATTATACGATCCTTCCATGACGGTATGATGGCTCGCACGGGTAGAAAACGGCACTGTGTCTGACCACTTCCCCGTGTCCAATGGAGTGAAGCAGGGATGTGTCCTGGCACCAACCCTATTCAGACTAATGTTCGCCACAATGCTGTTCTCTGCTCTCATCAGTACCAATGCGGGAATCACTGTCCCCTACAGATGTGATGGCCGCTTCTTCTTCGACTTAATGTGCCTGAAGGCCAGAACAAAAGTTCTTGAGGTCCTTATGAGAGACTTCCCGTTTGTAGATGACTGTGCACTCACAGCGCTCAAAAAAACAGACCTCAAGAGCTTGCCAGTTGCCTGTCCACAGCAGCAAAGGTCTTTGGCTTGACGATCAGCCTGCAGAAGATAGAAGTGATGGTCCAGCCAGCACCGGGCCTCTCTCCTCCAGACCCAAAGATCGTGATCGAGGACACGACCCTGAAGAATGTTGACATCTTCACCTACTTGGGGAGCTGCTTGTCTTCATCATGAGGCTTGGATAAAGAAGTGTCGAACAGACTGACAAAAGCAGGAGCTTCCTTCGGCAGGCTTTGGAACAGAGTGTGGGAGAGAGCGTGGCATCACTCTAAGTACCAAACTGACAGTCTACAGAGCAGTCGTTGTCACCTCGCTGCTCTACAGCTATGAGACCTGGACACTGTACAGGAAACAACTGAAGATTCTGGATCAGCTCCACCTCTGCTGCCTGTGTAAGATCATGGGCATCTCCTGGGAGGACAGGGATTTCCAACACAGAAGTGCTTCGCAGAGCAAAGATGCCTGGTATTGAGGCGCTGATTATGAAAGTGGAGTTGAAGTGGGTTGGACATGTGGTACGAATGGACGACACGCGATTTTCCAAAAATGGTCTTCTTCTCTGAGCTGGCAGCTGGAACAAGAACCACTGGGCGACCACTCAAACGCTTCAAGGACTGCCTGAAAGTATCACTGGCTTCCTGTGGCATCCCGCTTCAGGGCTGGAATTACCTTGCCACAGACCGCAGTGCCTGGCGACTTGCTCTCCACAAAGGAGTAAATAGCTTCGAAGAAAAGCGTTTGCAGGAATTGTACCAGAAGCACCAAGCCCGCAAAGAGAGGAGACCTGACCCAATGACAGCAGTCACATGCCCAAAGTGTAGACGTATCTGTGTGTCCAGCTTTGGCTTGTGCTCACACATGCATAGTCACTGACGTCTTCGTCGACCACGGCAGACATCCATGATGTGTATATATGTATGTATGTATGTGTGTATGTATGTATGTATGTATGTACACACATACATACATAATGATTTTATAATTTGTTCGCATATATACATATGAAAACAGAATTATCAATCCATATGGATTCCATTCAATTCATAGATAGTGCTACCCAAACAGCGAAGGGCTTGCCATAGTTGTGATAACCCTTACATTCTTCTCAAACTTTTACAGTTTCAAAATTTCTTCAAGGTATTTTTGTTTAACTATTGAAATGTCAGTGTCGTCGTTTCTTTTCTTTCCTTTTTTCTCTTTTTTTTCTTTTTTTCTGTTGTGTCTGTTTCTGTTTGTTTATTTGTTTGTCTTTGCTTGTTTGTGTTTTTTTGTTTTGTCTTCGTTTTATTACAACGATGCTTTGTTTTGGTGTATTACATATCCATATATTTAATTGCAAACTGAAAATATGTCAGGCTATTTCAAATCAACTTGGCTACATCCTGTGTGTATTTACAACAGTCCTGACATCCTGTCGTTTACGACAAAATTAATAATCAGTGTAATTTTTTTTATGAATGTACATACCCACTGACAGCTGGGCCAGAGGTACGAATATCATTTGGCGCAGTAAAATGAATACAGAATTCAAGGATACCAGTCTAGTGATTACTGTGCTCTGCAATGTTTACGTATTGACAGCAAATGGCAGCGCTCCCCCGACAAACAGCTTAAAGGCAAAAATACCCAGCACAATGGTACATTTTATTCTCAACGCCTCTGAAGACATAACCACCACCAAGCATACAAAACGGTTACATGGTGTAGCAGTGACTGAACCTGCCCAGCGTCGTTTAAATCTTGTGTCAATTCAAGGTACCATTATCAATGTACCGACACAGGAGAACGTTCCACACAGATTTAGCACTAGAAATAGTAAAACACAGAACGCGACCATATATATTTCTGGTTTGTCTACATGCCTGCAAAGCCCAGCAGTAAAAGAACTTACTATCGAAGGCCCAAATGGTCATCTCCGTGTTCAAAGTCCTGCCAGTATAATCAAATGGGAGTGTGATTTCGTACTCCACGTACGACCTTACCATGTTGTGCGGTTTCTGATCAACGAGTGCACACAAGAGTTTCGAACTGAAATATTCCGACCGTTTCAGTGTCATCAACGGGAGTGGAATTTCGACAAAATGCGAACTGTCCACATCGTTCCCTATTCAATATAGTATGACAGACACCGTCAATGTCACAGTGTCTAAGGACGTTTTCCAGTCTGATCATAAGTGTGACAAGTTCGTTGATGGTTGTAATAAAACTGCGTCCCTATCGCTGTCCTTTTCTGCTGTTCACCGGACTGAAAGGCAGCATTTGGAGCTACAACTCACTGATTCGTCTCCATCTGCAGGTGAGTGACATGCTTTAAGACTGTTGTTTAAAAAGGATATAACCACATGCATATGCATGCAAGCAAGCGCGCACACACACACACACACACACACACACACACACACACACACACATACACACACACGCACACACGCACACACACTCTCTCGCGTACGCATGCTCGTACGCATACACACGAGCGCGCGCGCACACACACACACACCACACACACACACACACACTACACCAAATCACTACATTTTAAGTCATCAAAAAAATATAGCAAAATATAGCAAATTTTATTTTTTGCTGTCCCATCTTGTGTGCCACTTCAGTGACATCACACCCCACGCCGCTCATTCCGACCCCCATCCACAGCCACGGCCTTGTCAGTCCTGCCGCAGCCCCGGCACCGGCAATCCTCAGGGAGCAGTCGATGTCAAGTCATCAAGAGGCAACCCACCGGAGGCGACACTGCACTGCTGCCGAGTCACTTCGGTGGTGTTCAGTGGCGCCTGTTCAGATCCAACATACGCGGGACACCACCTACTAATCCTCCTACTGACAACAGTAGTTGCTTAGTCGCGCAGCCGGCGTGAGTGAGCTCTCCCTCTCTGGAGGGCGCCACCACGTCTGTTCAACGACAGTTCCCATGGGCTCGCTGATACCAGTGACCCTGACGGAACTAAACCAAGGCCTCAGACGTGGAGAAAACATTGATACCATGAGAGCAGGGCATGAAGGACCACAGAATTTGAGACTTTTTATGCTGATCTATGAGAATGATGATGAAGATGATGCTACAGATTTCCATTCCGGTCTGATACTGCATGACAGGGCTGTGCTCTATGCTTCCTTTCATAATATGCTGGCATCAACCAGGCCTGAGTAAAACAGACACGTGCAGTGTTGGTCAGGAGATTTGAGTAACACTCTCAGAGACGCAGTCATTAAATGGATTGAACTCGACTGAGTGGTCCCAGTCTTCCCAACTGAGCCTGTAGCAAACTCAACTCTGGGTAGGAGCCAGTCGGGGCAGAAAAATCCCACATGACTCTGATGGGAATCGAACCCACAACCTTCCAGCTGGGAGTCCACAATGCTAACCACTTCGCCACGGCGGCTCTTTATAGCAAAGTCTTAGTTGAGCTGCCCCTTCCCCCCTTTTGCCTTTGGCTTTTCTGTACACAGGACGCAAATAGAAGAGATCGACACGAGACGGGGCTGCTAAACTTGCAGATTCTGGTGTGTGTGTGTGTGTGTGTGTGTGTGTCCCGCAGCAACTATAGCTAAGACACACACACACGTGCTCTCTCTCTCTCTCTCTCTCTCTCTCTCTGGGTTGCCTTTTGTTATAAGCATTTAAGTAACCCTGTATGTACGAACAGGAAGTCCGAAGATACTGCACTGAACAACTATGGTAAGATGTTGAGTAATGTGTGCACTGCTTTGAATATGAGTAGTGTGAATGGTATGTGTCAGGGCGATTTCGACGGTCGCTACACATACATTTCTGAGAGACGCAACAGCGTCAATAAATATTATTTCATGATGTCACGTGTTTGTTTGCAAAACGTGTTAATGCTTGTGAACTGCATGTGTTAGAAAGAGTTGAATCTGAGCATATGTCTTTAATGATGAAATTCAGATTTTCTAATGAAAACATAAATAATGCAAAAATAAACATTGTTGGATACTTAAAGTTGAAATCAGACTTATGCCAGTACTTTCGGTGATGCAGTGTGCTCTCCTGAATTTCAGCAGAGAATAGAAATGGCAATTGGAAAAACTGATGTTGATATTAACGAATCTTTGAATATATTTAACCGTTGTCTAAAAGATGCAGCTGAATGTATATATATAAAAAAAAAAAAAAAGTTTGATGTAAATGCACAACAAATCTGTGATGACTGGTATGGCGTAGAATGTCGTAATGGTAAACGAAAGACTCGTAACATTTTAAATAATTTTCGTCGCACATTATTTCCACCTGATCATTTTTCTTAATGTGCAACCAGGCATGACTACAAAACTCTTTTGAAACACAAACGTAAACAGTTGAACAGAAATTTAGTACAACTGTTGGTTTCTTCCGTGAATGACTAGAGGGAGTTTCGGAATTCAATGCATAGAATTAACAATAAATGAAAACAACCATCTATTAACATTGGTTTGGAAGACAGGTTTCAACATTTTCAGAAACTGCTTGAAAATGACGTAGACACAGGTGATGCTACAGATGAAGCAAGCAGTGGTGGTGGGAAATGATCACAATGATACCAGTGATGATATTAATTCCAGTGACGATTATTTCAATCGTCCAATTTCAAGGGATAAAATTATGACGGCCTTGAAAAATCTGAAAAGTCATAAAGCTAGTGGCCTTGATAGTATAATTGGTGAAATGATGAAAAATGCATGCAAGTCTAATTTGATGTTGGATTTTGTTACAACGTATTTCAATACTCTATGTGACAGGGGTGGCTTTCCTGATCTATGGACAAAATCAGTAGTTCTCTCTTTATATACAAAGGATAATATTGATGTTCCAAATAATTATAGAGGAATTTCTCTGTGTAATGTTTGTGGTAAATGGTACACATACTGTTATCAAGGGAAGACTGCAGGAGTGGGTAGAGGAAACGAACCTCACAGGTGAATGCCAAGCTGGATTTAAACGACATAACTCTATCGTAGATCACATGTTCCCTTAAATGGCATTTGTGCAGAACAATTTTGTTTGAATCGTAAATTTATATGTTGCCTTTTTGATTATGGGGAAGTCTTTGATTCTGCGAACAGGAGTATTATATGACTAATTATTTAACTTGTACAAACTGGAGTTAAGCAGGGGGATGTTTATAGTCCCATTTTGTTTCTTTGTTCATTAATGAATTATACGAAGGAAATGACTAATTCCGGACGACACGGTGCAAAATTCACAGGTGATTTTGTTAATAGATTTTCATGCTTTTTTTAGCTGCCGGATGTTGCACTGATGTCTGAAACGATAGTTGGTATACAAACCCAGTTGAACAGTTTAGAAAGAGCATCTGCAGTTCGAGTAAAATATAAACATGAATGAAAATAACATTGTTGTGTTCAGGAAGGGTAGATATCTTGCAGCCAGAGAAAGGTGGATATATAATGGAACTGATATGCCCATTGTGAACGCTTACAAATACCTTGGCATGTATTTTTTCTACACGCTTAAGCTTTACCTTCGTTTATAAAGATCGTTCACGTAGAGCTAATTATGCGTTATTGTGTATACTGAAGAAATTTTCAATGTTAAATATGGATCTTTGATTTTATCTTTGAAAACAGTTGATGCTCAAGTTCAACCGATGCTACAATACGGAGCTGAAATATGGGGTTTTGATTCTGCTGCTATGCATCTTGAGAAAATTCGCTGGTATGCTATAAAGAAATTTATTGGTGTTTCATTGAAAACGCCGAACGATCTGGTGTAGTGAGAGACCAATAGATACCCTATACACTAAACTTCAGTAGTAATGTGTATTCGTTGCGGGCTAAGAATAACACAAATAGAACAACACAGATTGCCTTACAAAGTCTACAGCCTAGAGTTACATAATAGGGGAAAGAAAAAACTGGACCTCTAATCTAAGACTAAAATTGTATGAATCTGGGTTTGATTTCATGTGGGAAATATTTGTGTGTGTGTGTGTGTGTGTGTGTGTGTGTGTGTGTGTGTGTTCTTCACATTCGTAACAAGTCAAATTTAAAGAGAAGATTTTTAATGTTTTGATCACATCCATGTCAGTTAGGTCCTAGAGCGAACTATTCTTGTCATATTGCTCCGACTGCTCCAGGTGATGAATGGTATACCAAATATTAACAGTAATAAAATAACTACAGTCCTCACCGTAGACTTCTCAGGGCTTCTGACTTTGTATATTCTTTGAAAACGTGTAACAAATAATGCTGTAACTTTGTTTGATCTATATTTTGGATTTGCCCAACAAATACATTATACCCTAGTTCACATAAAGGTCTCTATTGCTTTCAGTCTGCACGAATGATTTGCTTATTTTTCACAACATGTATACAGAGATTCTAATTATGAAGAGATCTCTCCACACAAGAACATCAATGAATTGTCTAACCCATGAGAGTGAAATTGCATTACCTCGGTGCACTATAGACTTAATTCATACACATAGCCACACAAAAAGTTAAAATCTTTGCAGTAGTGTCCCTTCTCTTCACATGAATGGCATAATCATTGAACACACTGAAAGCCATGAAATAAAGGTGATGCCATCGAGAATTCTAAGTCCTGGTTCGGTGGTATGAACAAACTTTTAAAAAGTCTGTGTCTACATAATCACTACATCTCAAAAAATGATATCTGTCATAAAATTATTCATTAGTAACAGTAACAGCCCTTAAATACATACCAAGAAATGATTTCCACACACTCTTTGTTTATCAACAAATAGATATTCAGTATTCATATCAAAGGATGGTTTAAATACTTATCGACATGATTTCCTGTTTATCAACAGACGAATGCATATCAAAAGGTTTCCGATTAGCTCCCCCACATCAAAATTCAGAATAAATCTTCCAGCCATTAATACATAATAGTTTCGATCGCTCACTTCCAGAGCTTACTATCATTTGTATCATCCTCATATATTACCAAAATAAACAAAACTGTTTTCCATCATAACACCATGAACTATCTAAGCCATCTCCTGTTCCGATCACTCATCAACAACATTTTTTTCTTCTTTCTATTCATACTCTCTAAAAACAATTTCCTCCTATCGCCCTATCAAGTCACAAGATATACCAAACGGCAACAAATACTTTTTTTTTTATCTAGAAACGTTTATTAGGCGCTGAGAAGGTCACAGTCGCCTTTAGGAGGGGAGAACAATTTCGGTTTGGGATTTCAAATCGTTAATAATGAAATACCTGACCGCCACTGCAACTAGTCTGGAGTCCCTCTTCAGGCACTGGGAAGTTGCACTGCTGGAACTGCTGTAGAAACTGACTGATCGTTTCAGCTCACCTGGCTTATACAGAGCGCACGTGAGCAGCTGTCAGGTATACTAACCAACCGGTTTCCGGGTGAACATGTTTCAGCTAACGCAGTTGTAAAAATTTGTGACCGGACAAAAAACGGTCTGTCACAGTAAGGTTACGTAGTGTGTGTGTGTGTGTGTGTGTGTGTGTGTGTGTGTGTGTGTGTGTCCTTTTCGGATCCAATCTTTCAGAGTTGATGGCCACATACATGCATAGTTAGCCAGACAGACCTGAATGTTTATATGCCATTGAGAGCCTAAATGTATCTAAAAGCATTATTGTAAACACAGAATGACAAGGTTCATCAACTTAGTTTATGAATCTGGTGTGTTTGGATTTGTATATTTTGTGCATGGCCTGGTTGCTTGTTGCTGTTTTTTTTTTGCTTTTTTTCCAAAAACAGTTCTCTCTCTCTCTCTCTCTCTCTCTCTCTCTCTCTCTCTCTCTCTCTCTCTCTCTCTCTCTCTCTCTCTCTCTCTCTCTCTCTCTCTCTCTTCTCTCCTTCTTTCTTCTTCTTCTTCTTCTTCTTCTACTTTGCCCAGGTATATCAAGCGTTCATATATGTAGTAACTGTATTCAAAGATATGGATGCATATCACTCAACTAAAACTGTGTCGAGTAATTTCAAACCATCTGGGACCACATTTCAAATCTGCCCATTGTGGACATAGCTCACATGTTCACAGTTCTTTGTTTGGCGACTAGTTTCCATAGCTGTAGGTAACAGGTATGACTTGCAATAGACTATTTCGACAATTCAAGTCATGTCCATTACACGGACCCAAACGTTTGAAATCTATCGTTCAATACCACTGAAAACAAAACACACTGCCAATCACTGTGTGGTTACCCTTTTAATGTTTATACTGTGGGGATGGAAAACATTGTTGTTGAACTAATGGTTTTTTTTTTTGCGTTCGTGACATGACCAGTTTTAAGATGATACGGAAGTTGCTTTGTGCAGGGTACATACAGACCCCAGGACTGGATGGATCCACCCCATGTCCAACAGTCATCCAAAGCTGTGTCACTCTGACCAGACCAGCTGATTACATCATCATGCTGAGCGTCAACAGCTGGCAGAGAAGAAAACGCTACAGGTCAATGACGATATTAGTTGGTCTGTGTAGCTCCAGGCAGAAATTTCTTAAAACGTTCAAAATTCGTTACCCCCCTTTGTTCCAGTTCCCTGAAGACGTTGGCAATGTAGGTAGTGAAGAGCGCCACATATCTTTGTTCTATTTCACCGGTTTTCGTAGTTCAGAGTGCAGACCGTTTACACTCTATTTCTCTTTCCACGCAGAAGACTTGAAACCTCAATGGCTGCCAGGACTGGACACACCTGGAACTGCTCAGTGTCAGTGTGGCCTGACCTGTTTAAACACTTCCCCTGTGATCTTACTCCTCAGTGTGCAGAGCATGAAGATGAGGCCCCTTGTCCCTACACCTCCGACAAATGTGGACCTGGGAAGGTAAAGCTAAAAGGTTCTGGCCATTACATTCATTCCAACGGGTGAATTGAATTCTGCGATATCAGCGTAAGCAAATTGGGGTTGTGGGGGAGGGGGAGGGGGTGTTCACAGAACTTGGCAACTGGCAGAGTGTAAAATGTTTACAGTGTGTATAAATAATAGACTGGATACGAAAGTGTAACTCCCTCCATGGGTTACTACTGACATATGCTAATCAGTGCTAAACTGCAGCATCCTCGTGAGAAGATGAGACAGATAGATGGGGCAACCAGTTGCAACTGTCTGTCTTGACTTCTTTCTCAAGAAATAGTTTCCATTCTTTAAGGTCAAACAATGACACACTTACAATATAAACCAACTTTAGTGACTGTCCTTCAGACCCCAACGTACCAGCTGCATTCACAACTGAATTCCAACTGACAAGGAACTTTGAAAAACTGATTCATTTAGTTTTGAATCTGTGGAATCAATGAAACCGCACACACCCAAAATGAATACCAGAGGTCAGAAAGGAAATCTTTTTGTAAGCATGTGTTAAAATATTCCCATGACCCATGAATAAAGACCTCTCCTGAACAAAGTAATGGAGAGGGGGGGGGGGGGGGCTACGGTGAAGAAGAACGTTTCATAACACGACAATTTCTAACCCTGCAATATTTTGTACTTGATATTCGTTTTCCATATAAGTCGATCATATCGTTCCGAAACACATCAAAACGTGTTCTTGTAAGCTGTATCATTTAAGTAAAAGAAATTGGGGAAAAAAGATGTTTTTGGACAGATGACTCTGGGTAAGCTATTACGTTTTGTAACGAACAGAACTCCACTTCAGGTAACATCTAAGGCTTCAAGTTAGCGCTGTTGCAAACGTTACAGATTTATAGGTTTATTTAAACCTTATCTCATTCAGACTGAGAGAAAGCAGACAATTGTGAAATGTAACAAAAATATGATTATTTTTGCCACAAATATAGTTTAGTTTTGTTGTTGTTGGTTTTGGTCAAGATATTTGTTCATAGATTGAGGCTCTTTATAAAGGTATCAAATCAACTGTACTTAATAACGGACAACTACCTCGGTGGTTTAACAAGGGAATCTAGTTCATCTTACATCGTTATCTCGTGCGTTTGAATTTCAGAACTAAAGGCCAAAGAAATACTTGTACACGGAAAGCAGAAAGTATTAAACAGCGGGGGAGAAGTCCTTTGAAGAAACGCTGAGAGTATTTACAATGTTCGGGAAATATATCAGGATTATAGCTGATGTGTGAAATGCAGAAGTGGCTAGTTGAGAAGTAAATGCAGTCAGCGATTATTTACACCTAAACATTTAATGGAATCCAACCAAATTCAAAACAGTATGAATCTGGCTTGAGGGAGATCTGAACCCATGGGATGAATTAGAATACTTTGAAGAAAAAAAAAAACTTTTTTTAAAAACATTACTTAAACGACTCTGAAAAAAGTTTGAAGAATCTGTACAGAAAACGGTATTTACAGTGTCGATAAAACTAATCATTACTCGATTGAACATATGCTATTTTGATTTTTGCTTATCATTATAAACATTTTGTATCTATGAATTCTTTCGCCAAATCCTCCTGATCTGTACACTACAACTAATACTAAATGTGTTCTGATTCTGTGTAGAAATGTTAAGGTGACAGAGAGCGAAGGAAAATGGTAAACAGATGATGCAAGCTCTTGCTGAATCAGACCACCACGTTGTGTGCATGCAATGTTGACTTGATTTCCTTCAGAGCTCAGCCAAGACGCTATTGATGGAAAGCAAGAAGAGCCCCAAGGAGAAGACTCCAGCTCTGTAGTTTTGGTGTGCCACTTCATGGAGTCCTGCTCTGTCACTCTTCAGCTTTTTTGTCTGCCTTCTCTGTGCATTTAGTTGTTAGGCTCAACTTACATGGATGTTGCACTCAATTGCATAGCAGTCTGTACATTTTAGGTGCTAGCGTTTCTGCTAGGGTGTATTCTGTTCCCTGCTTGCGTGATACTTGCTCTGGTGTCTTCTTCATCATTGAGCTGTTTGGTGAATTGCATAATTTGCCCACATCGCTCACGATTCAGAGAAGCGGCTTATTTGCTCCTGCCTCTCTTGCTTGAAGGATCTGACATCAGCTTGTTGTTGCTGGGAGTTATTTCAGTGGATCACACGTTTTCTGCTGTCTTCCTGGTTGAAGACAATTTATTCGGAAATTTTGAAGGTCGCTACACTAGTCCGGCTCGTTCTTCCACTGGGCACCTCTTTGAATTGTTTCATGGGTTACCTTCCAGATGTAAGGTAGAAGACACTTATTCGTCCTTTGTTATATGGAGATACATTGTGTGGTAGCACAGATGTTATCTTCAAACTCATTTTCTTCAATATGATGACACTGTGTACAGTGTAAATACGCTCCATCACACACTACCATTTAGCATTTTGAACACCCGTATACAGACCTGCCACCATCATCTTCAAAACATGAGTGTTTAACATATGTGTTTTCAAAGCGCGCGCGCGCGCACGCGCGCACACACACACACACACGTACACACATACACACACACACACACACACACACACACACACACACACACACACACACACGCACACACACACATATGCAAGCACGCACGCAGCACACACACACTTACACGCACGCACGCACACGCACACGCATGCACGCATGCACGCACGCACGCACGCACACACACACACACACACACACACACACACACACACACATCATTTTTTTTTTACTTCTGACTAGAAACATAACAAAAAGTATCACAGATGTAAATCAACAACATTGACTGAATTTTAAATAGACAGGTAAGTGAATTCACAGGTGTGCAATCAGCGTCTATTTTTTCAAGTTAGATCTTTGTTGCAAAGTGAGACGACTGCAGGCGGAAATCTAAACAAATCTTAAATAAATGTTAGCAAACAAAGAGAGAGAGAGAGAGAGAGAGAGAGAGAGAGAGAGAGAGAGAGAGAGAGAGAAAAACAAACTGTGAACAAATGAATCACAAGACAAAACATGACAAATTTTCGATCTCTTAGGTCTTCTTCAGGCAAGATACAAAACAATTAGGACAACGAAAATGAACAAGCAATCACTTATCTTCAATCACTTCAGCCCAAGATAGGCATTGAATCAAAAGAAATCAAGGCATCATGTTAAAAACACCTGCACTTGTATAAACAAAAGCACATTCAATTAGATACAATTACAGCAGCTAGGAAACATCACGGAATGAAAGCATGCTGTAGGTTAAAGTAAGAATTGGAAATAAAGGGAAGGGGTAAGGGACACAAGTGGGAAGAGGGGGAAGCGAGGAGGACAAAGGTGTGGGAAACCAGTGGAGAGATGTAAAGGGATAAGCAAAATAGCTAGGATGGGTAACAGATACGTGACGATCGAAGGCGTCAAGTCTTTCTTGTCGGGGGTGGGGGGGGGGGTGGGGGTGGGGGTGGGGGGGTGAGGAGAGGTGAGAGTGGGTGGATGGGTGTGACGGACCATTTTTGTCTGGTCCCATCTTGTGGAGACAGTTTTTTGTGGTGGCGAGTGTTTTACCTGTTCACCTGGTAACTGCGGGTAGAAATTGAAACAAGAGCAGAAGTGGAATTACTGCATCGCCAAACGAGGAACCAAACACCTTACAAACTGAGACAACGCGTTTCGACCGACTGGATCTTCTGTAGGCAGGACAAATAACTTTGAAGACAATAGAAAACGAAGGACCAACAGATAGTTGCTTCTCCCTTTGGGTCTAGGTGCAAAAATTGGTCTTGGAAGAATGACTAAAAGTACAGTTTCATGGGAGACAATATGGGTTAACATTATATACTAGTGATGATAGAATAATGAAAATAAGTGTAGTAGTAGCAAGGTAAGGCACTGCGGCTTACAGCCCAACTGACCGCCAAAGGCCATATCAGCACAGTCACCATGCTAAAATCAACTCACAAATCATTTTGTTTAAATACACCTTCTAAAACACACTGGAAACTTCATTAAACAATCTTTCTTCTGTAAAATCTTAGATCTGATGAAAAATATTAGTCTCTTTCAGAAATTCAAAGATCACATCAGATGGGACATCGCTGAACACGCTTTTCATGGAGTGTGCCGAAAAGTGTTTATGTCTTACATCGTGCAAGTCCCAAACACTCTAAAAGCACATGTTTCACTGTGAGTGGTACATGACATGGAATGTACCACTGAGCTTCTTCATCTTTTGAAAGACGCACATTTCTGAACACTTGTTTACATCTGCCATCATCGACCCAAACCAATATCGCTGTACTCCAGCCATCCCCAACACAACATCAGTGTGACGGACAGATTTTTGTCCAATCACAGTGTTTACAATAACTCTGCTGCTAGAAACCGGTTGGCTAAGCTGGCTAACCGGTGTTCATCTGCACACCGTGTAAGTCGGGTGAACGATGGTAGTCACCCAGTCTCTAAAAAAATTCTGGCTAGTTCGACTACCCAGTCCAGCCAACGAGGGACTCAGTTTAGTTGTTGTGATGGCCAGTTCCCCAGGTTGTGTGCCCCAGGTGTATTTGGGAACTGGTTGTCCCTGTCCCTACCTCGGGTCTGGGGCCGGTTGTGTGTCCTCATTCTCCACCGTGCCGGGTGTGCGAGAGGCTGCTGCATGCCAGTATCAACCCGACGAGCCAGCTGTGCCAGCGCCTCTTCTGCGAGAGAGAGAAGTCGTCGCCTTGGGTTCGAGTCCCGTAGTCCTGTGTGCCAGTTGTGCCCTGCACTGGTCCTGCTGAGACAGAACCACCGCCTGTGTTGACAACGACCTGCAGCGTCAGCGTCGTTCTTTGGGATATGTGAGATCCTTGTTGCTTTGTAGTAACAGAGCCACAGCTCTTGGAAGTGGAGGCTGGTGCCTCAAAAGTAGCAGAGTGCTACTTCAGTGTGTTCCTTATAATTGATAGGGTTTTTTTCCCCCCTAGGAAGTGGTTACTTCCTTGTGCGTTATGTGTGTTTATTGATGATTATGTTTTGTATTTGTTTGATGGCTCAGGCAACATAGACAAAAATAAGAAAAAAGAATTACGGTTGTGTTGCCTGGCTGTCTATGTGCGCGATTGAGTGTGTGTGTGTGTGTGTGTGTGTGTGTGTGTGTGTGTGTGTGTGTGTGTGTGTGTGTGTGTGTGTGTGTTTGTGGTGGTAGGAAAGCACGAACACGGATCCACATTTCTGGGAGAGTCAGACACACAGACACACACACGCACCAAGCGCCCATTCAGAACAATCAGTCATGTGAAAGTCCTGACGATTTGGCGTTTACAAAGTGACATCTCTGAGCGTATCACGCAGGATCCTACCTGAGTGCCAAACTGGGGACCCTCTGCCCCAATTGATACCATCATCATCCCAAAAACATCATGTGCCTAACCACTCCCACAATGCCAGCCCGCTGTGCCCTCAACAAGTACACTATCACACTAGTCCATTACTTACCTCGCTTATACATTATTCATGTTCCTTTCTCCCCTCCCTTTACTAATTCCCTTCTCTTACTCTATCTCTTCTTTGCTCACAACAACAAACACAGCACAAAAATGTTTAATACTAATAATGATAATGATGAAAATAATCATGATAATGATGATAATGATAATAAATATTGATAATGACAATAATGAAAATAATGATTAATAATAATAATTATGATAATGATGATGATGATATTAGGAATGATAATGATAATAACAGTATAATAATGGTGATAATAATGATGATAATGATGATGTTAATGATGATAATAATGATGAATATTAATGATGATAATAATAATAACAACAACAACAATAATAATAATAATAATAATAATAATAATAATATATCATATACAAACCTATGCTCCTATGCTTTCATGTTCTCATGCATATTGTTAACCCTTGTTATCCTATTTTCCTCCTGTCCTTTTCCTTGGCAGGTTTCTGTTGGAGGGAGCTGCTACACATCTTTAACTTTAAAACAAATAACAGAATCTCTCCCCGTTCGAAGGCCAAGAAAGAGTGCCGAAAAATGGGGAGCTTCTCTGGTCAGTCTGGAGACTGCCCAGGAAGTGAAGGCCTCCGAGGAAGTCATGAATATTTCCCCGGTGGAAGAATCTGGATCGGTGCAACAGCAGCACGATTCTACAAAATGCATACAACCCTGAATCCTATGTAACAACCAAGACTGTTTATTTTGCGCGCTTGTTTATGTGGTATCTTAGTTCAATGTCCAGTTGTACGTTTCTATTGTTTGAGAAGTGAAGTAAGATTATTGATTTTTTTTTACTCCTTGGTGACAAGGGTCTTTCTTTCAGAGGCAATTTTTAAGACGGCCTAATGTTGACACGACGCGCAATGCACATTGCGGCCAGGACTGTTATGTATTTGACAGGGAAGCTGGTGTGATAGCTCAGTGCAGTCTAGTGTGGGAAGATGGTCTTTCCTGAGATTCAAAGATTTAAGTGCAGGGATACAGACCTACCATTAATGCCATCCTACTGTTTTCCAGCCTCTCGCTGGGCATTCTTGTGTGAATGTCTTCAGTGCAGAAGGCCAGGTTTGAAGAAGAAAGTGTTGATCAGGATCAGATTAGCAGGTGTGGATGTTGAAATACCCACGACAGTCATTTTGGAGTCTGTCCTGCTTATGGGTTTGAAAGATAGAGGCTTCTCTTTGGGGCGATAAGAGTTAACTAGTTGAAGCTCTGCTGTGCCAAGATGCATTTCCATCACCTGTTATTCCAAGTCTCCCATATGCGTGTTATGAAGGTAAGTGTGGATAATATACCTGACAAAGGTCAGTACCTCTCCAGTGCTACACTTTATTCTGTCGAACCTGAAGCACCTATGTCCTTTTACCTCGAAGGTCTTTGTAGCTCTTCCACCTCCTGAATGCGGCAGATCTGGACGTTAATTTCTTGCAGGATATGCTCCAACTCAGTTTTCCTATCCAGGACGATTTCAGTATTTGATTGCATGACCATGAACTGTCCCTGCTCTCTGGAATTCTAACGAGTTTTAGAGCGGCCAGTAGCTCTCTCCTCCCGCCCTCTGGAATGGCAAGGACTTCAAGTGTCTTTGGTTGGGACCTCTGAGGCTCTTAACGCAGAGATGCACGATACTGGAAGAACCTTAATGGGTGTGTGGTACCATGGTTTGTTGGAAGGTCCAGCATCTCTGTCTTCAGTCTTCCAATCTTTCTGT
>JADBJO010013443.1:40319-52450 GCA_016801955.1 Conus betulinus | reverse complement strand
AACAAGTGTGATCTGTCCATAGATAAGAACAGAATAAACGTGCGACTATCGTACTCATCTGTCTGTACCACTTACTCCTCACTCCGCCTTCAAAGTACGAACGCGCACAATGCAGACGAAGTTTTTGATCCACTCGAACGGGCTCGGCAATTGTCGGAATAGCTCGTTTCCGTGGTCCAGCTGGAACTGACGTGGTAAAAAGAACTTAGCGGCCCGGCATGTTTGCACGAACCGAATCCACTTCTTTCGAGTATCTGGATCAGATGGAAATGTGTGCAAAGAATATCCGTCTCCTGCTGAGCTGCTGCACTCGCCTACAGCACAATATCTGCCACCCCCTCGTGACTTTGTTTTTTAGGCTGTGGGGGATCGCAACTCATGTTGATTTTCACTTTGGCGTTGCCATGTTGTGTAGGTCGCGGCTATACCTGTATTAGCTCCATCATGATTTTGATTCTTCTGTCTGTCTGCCTGTCTGTCTCTTTCTTTCTCTTCTCTTTCCTCTTCTCTGCTTCCTTCTTCTTCCTTCTTCCCTTCCCTCTCTCCCCGCCACTCCCATGTTTGCCTTCCCCTCTCCTCTCCTCTCCTCCTCCTCCTCCTCTTTCTCCTCCTCCTGCTCGCACCTCCGTCTTTATTTTTGTCTTCTCCAGGTTTTTAGAGGGAAAAAAGGCCTGGCAGAGATACACACCCGCTGGAACCTTCACATGCCCAAATGTGGTGTTCTAAAACGCCGCTCAGCTCTTCGTTCGGCCGTTCCTGAATGGATGTTTCTACCGCCATTTGAGCAGTTCCAAGTTTCTGCTGTTTGGGGATATAGAACGAGCTGTTTGTGCCGCGACAAAACCGGTCCCTGCTACCCCTCTTGAATGAATTATGAACAAGGTCCGTGTGCTGTGTTTGGGTGTGGAGGCGTCCGATGGCTGGTGGTGGCGTTGTTGTGGTGTGTGTGGTGGTGGTGATGGATGGTGGTGGGCTGCTGCGGATGTGGTGTTATTATTGTTTGTTTTTTGCTGTTTGCTGTTCTTGTTTTCACAGTGTGGGGGGTGTCAGCAATGATGGGACAAAAGCGGGTGGGGGGGGGTGGGTGGGGTGGCGGGGGTTGGGGTGTGGGGGGGGGGGGGGGGGGGGGGGGGGGGGGGGGGGGGGTGGGGGGGGGGGGGGGGGGGGGGGGAGGGGGGGTAGGGGGGGGGGGTGGGGGGTGGGGGGGGGGGGGGGGGGGGGGGGGGGGGGGGGGTGGGGGGGGGGGGGGTGGGGGGGGGGGACGGTTGGGGGAGGGGCGAGGCCGGAGTTTGTTACTGCATTGTTTGACATCGTTTTTTTTTCCTGTTTGTAAAGTGCTGGGTGTTTGTAATTTCTGTAATAATAGAAAAGGGAAGTCGGCGATCGATCGCGCGCGCGCGCGCGCGCGCGCGCGCGCGCGCGCGTGTGGGGGTTGGGGGTGTGGTGGGGTGTTTGTTTGTTTTCGGGGAGAGAGCGAGAGAGAGAGGAGAGAGTGTGTGTGTTTGTGTGTGGTGTGTGTTGCGAGGTGAGGTGGGTGTATTATGAGAGGAGAGTGAGAGAGAGAGGAAAGAGAGATTTTAGAGAGAGAGAGAGAGAGAGCTGAGAGAGAGAGAGAGAGAGATTTGTGCACGCGCGCGCGCGCCGCACTGTGTGTGTGTGTGTGTGTGTGTGTGTGTGTGTTGGTGTGTTGTTGTGACTGACAAAAGAACAAACTGCAATTGGCGTTTAACCGAAACCCACGTTTACGAACTAAGAAAAGCCCGAAAGAGCACAAAAACAAAGTGTGAAGTAACGCACTTTAATGAACGAGACAAAACAAGACTAGTGTTCATAAGCTTATGTGTTTTTTGTGTCGTTCATTAGGGTGGGTTACTTCACACTTTGTTTTGGTGCTCTTTCTGCTTTTTTCGTCGTGTGTGACCTGACGTTTTCATCCCCACCATATAAGTGACCACAACTCGTCCATCACTTCACACAACCGTCCCATTTATCAACCTAGTCATCTCTCAACCTTCGTACATCCCGCCCGCCGGTCCCATTTCCTCCCCCGTTCATTCATCTTCAACTGTTTGCCTCCAAAGCATTGGCAGTAAGTCCAGGTCTCTGATTGGGTTCCAGAACAGCACGTTTGGCGCCGCGTGGTTCTATCATAAACGCTTTCTTTTGCAACCTGAACCCGAACCTCTATGTCCCCTCCCCGCACGCAGGATCCCTCGGGCTACTCCATGAAGCCCCAACCGCACTCGGCATGTTAACCCCATAACCCGAAGTCGCTCTCGCCCACGTCTTGTGCCCTCGCCGCGTCGTACCAACGCCCGTGCGGTCCATTCCGCCTCGCTTCGCTAACCCTCCTGGCATAGAACAATCAGTGGAGAGCATTTTCGTTCGAAAGTAGAGCAGAGAGAGCGAGAGAGAGCGAGCGAGAGAGAGAGAAGATAGAGTATGTATGAGTGTGAGTGCCGAATGGATTATGGGTTGGAGCGAGCTTCCTTCCACGCTGAACGCTTAGTTTTTGTGACGGACAGAGAGACTGAGTCATATAACCCGATAACAAAGAGCTCTACTTTCCTTCTTTTCTTCTCTGCCTGTCTTCGTATCTTTGTGTGAGGGTGTGTGTTGTCTTTCTGTCAATCCCCTCTATCTATCAATCGGTCTATCTATCTGTCTGTCAGCGGTCCCTGTCTTCTGTCTATTCTGTATACTATCAGTCTCTGGTCCTCTGTCTGTCCGTTTTTCTGTCTATCTTCCGCCCTCCTCGCCTGTCCATGTTTTTCCCCTCCCTCTTCCCATCTTTCCCCCCCGTTCACCTATTAACGTTGCCTGATTGTTAAGCTATTGGGCTATCTAGTCCACGGCTCTGATTGGCTATCCCTTCCAACAGCTGGCTAGCCCTCCAGCTAATCTCTTCAGATACGCTCTCTCAATGCTGAACCGAACCTTAGGGCCCCCCGCCGCACGGCAACATCATCCCGCGGTGTCTATACCCTATCAAGCCGCGTCTCGGCTATCTAACTGCCATATCCGACGCGTTGCCCATCGCACGTCTGGGCGTCGCTAATCGGGAATCGGTATACACGCTGCGTGGAGCCTTTTTTGTCCCCTTAGCCTAGCGTAGAGAGGAGAGTTCTAGGCTAGAGAGAGCTATCCGATAACACTAACTCATAGTCCCTCCTGTCTCCAAGAAATTGATGACTGTTTGTCTGGAAAGCAACACATACGGATAGAACGAGATGATGGGGACAGGCGCGAGAGAGACTGAGGAGGAATATTAGTAGAGATATATAAGAGAGTAGATACATGTTTCTGGATGTCTGTTTATCTTTGTGGTGTGTGTGTCAAATGTGAGCTTTCTTGCGGATCAATAATCTAGATGATCGGATTCTATCGGTTCTAGGTCATATCGCCCTGTCATACATCAAGATACCTTCTGTTCTGCCTTCTGTATACGCTGTGTGTCTCTTGTTCCTCTGTCTGTCTGCCGCTTCTTTCTATCTGATCTGTCTGTCTATCTCCCTCCATCTGTCTGTCTATCTTTCTGTATAATATCTATGTCTGTCTGTGTATCTGTCTATGCGTCTATCTATATCTTCCCTTTGCGTCTGTCTGCCTCTTTCTGCTCCCTCGCTCGGTCTCTCTGTCTGGTAGGTGCCTCCCTCGTTGTCTGCTAGGGTTGCTTCAGGACACACCATGGGGGTACCGTGGTTACACTGGTGCAATCTATCACAACAACACATACATCTTATCTATCTTATATCTGCACATTTCTTTATTCCATTTTTTTCAATCAAGTCATCTTTGTCTCCACATGTATATTTCCTTACTGTCTTCACTGCAATCACATCAAACATCCACACCAGAACACACACAACACCCTAACATGTTGGCTGGGATGCTGGCCAACGCAAAAATACAAGGGGATATATCCACGACCATTACCTTTTTCAAATACAAAACTATCCAGCGGACATTTGGTCATACATTTGCACAGATTACCGCGCTTCATGTTTCCCATACACCTGCTGCCCATTAGACCAAGCGCAGGAGAGCAACTGGAGGATTAACCGCATTACCAAATTGCCACAACAACTCCTGGACAACACCAAGAGAAGGGCTGTGATAACCTCATGATTGTACAAAAAATCCGGACCAGGAGATCCACTTGCCCAGCTGATAAATGTTTGCCCTGACACCGAGTCTCCTGCCTGTAACAGTCTCCATGTCTCCATCGTCAGTTGCCTGACCCACACACACAACCCACACACCACACAAACACACAACATGACACACACACCACAACCGCCCCACAAACGCCACACACCTTGAGAGAGAGAGAGGAGAGAGAGAGAGGGAGAGAGAGGAGAGAGAGAGAGAACAACAACAACAGCAACCAGCAATTAAACAACCATCGCAAGCAAAACAGAGATGCAAAACATCATTAATCAAAGTGATGCTGAACAATTAAGTAGTGTTGAAAACAAACGGCAGGTTAACAATTCTCCCATCATTATAACGTTATCAAAGTGACTATGTAAGTACAGGGTTAATAGCAAAAACGAATGTATAAATAAATAACGAATACATACATACATATAACAACTTGCATGTATACAAGCATGCATACACTAATACATATATACATACATGCATGCATACATACGTAAACACATACATACTTGCGCGCGCGCGCGCGCACACACAACACACACACACACACACATGCACAGAGAATACATGAATAAACACATAAATTTGGAAGAGAAAGAAAGTGTGACTTGAAAGAAACATCCATGATTTGGTGCTAATACCTACACATTCAAAACGATACTTGCTTGACTATTTCATATACGCTTTAAGTGCCATTTGTGCTTAATATTTTGTGACAATGGTGTGTTGTGTGCGTGCGTGCATGCGTGCGTGCGTGCGTGTGAGTGTTTGTAGTAGTACTTTGTTTTACGTCTTTTCCACATCTGTGATATCAGATGAGAGAGAGAGAGAGAGAGAGAGAGAGAGACGCTTCAGACGCTTCAGAATCGTTTTTTATTGACAATGACAAAATAGTCTTCATGTCTTCATGAGAGAGAGAGAGAGAGAGAGAGAGAGAGAGAGAGAGAGAGAGAGAGAAATGTCCGTGACTATGCAAGTGTATGCATAATGCGGTTATCTAAGTGCATATAAATGTCCCTCTGTACATCCTTACAACCTGCCTGCAAATAATCTTATAGTAAATGCTTAACTGGAGTGTGTGTGTGTGTGTGTGTGTGTAGGGTGTGTGTGAGGAGAGAGAGAGAGAGAGAGAGAGAGAGAGAGAGAGAGTGACACCGACACAAGTTTATTGAATAAGCCATAGCCCCTTTTAATGGGGGGAGATAACATGGACTACTGGATTCGTTGCGCTGCGCGCGCGCGCCCCCCCCCCCCCCCCCCCCCCCCCCCCCCCCCCCCTCCACACACACACACTGTACAGGCGTGCACAATGCAATTACATGATACGGCGTTGCACACAACTTGAATTAAAATCACCACGATTCATCATCGTCGAACATCCTACACCATCGTCGCAATAGTTATCTGTTTTTCATTGGTGTTAACGGTTTGAAGTCGGAGCTTAGATGAGAAGAGTAAAAACTTAGAAATCAAGAGTGTTTTCTTTGAACAATTTCAAAACATGCTAAACTGTTACTCCCGACACAATCGCCATGGCCAATATTTTGCACACACTTTTGTCTATAACCTTTGTATAGCAAGCATTCAAATTCAAAGTGAATTTCGGTTTCAAGATTTTTTGTTGTTTTTTTTACTACATAAGAGACAATTCTAGTTCTCCGTATATTTTTTTAAATAACGGTATTTGTCATACTCCCAACTGGGCAAGTACATTGCATTATGTGTTCATCCATAGTACATCTACATATTTCTCTCTTCCAAAATATGTTTTATATTGTTTGTACACAGAGAATCTACCACTAGTTTCCAAATGGTCATACCATCGGAAACAAAAAGAACTATACAACCTTTCCTTAAACCCTTTGAAGAACAGTTTCTCTTGTCCACAACCAAACAACCACACTTGCTCAAACCCATTCTCACACAAAAAACAGTTTGAATTTTTGTGAACAAGTGTTAGTTCCACGTTCATGTACGTGTATCTTTACAAGCATATTGTAAAATTTCTTAGAAAAAAAGATGATTTGGCTCTTTCAATAAACGAAACCAGTATCTAAGACATTTTGAAAGAGAATTAATCCGTAAAGGATACCTGCCTAATTCACCATAGAGCATAATATTATCATTTCGGGTTTTATCAGTAGCATGTAGCAAACGTTTACACGAATAAAGATGAACATGTTCTATCTGTTGAAACCTCTCAAAGCCCCATACCTCTGCTCCATACAACAAAACTGGAACAAACTGAGAGTAAAAAATGTTTAAAATATACATCAACTGAGCTACAATCTATTCTGTTTAAAGTTTTCAAAATTTCTATTGTACTTTTCTTTAGTTGTACTTGTAGCATCTTCCGTTGCTGTTGTGGAGCTGTGACGCGTGGAAAAGTCAGCCCTAAGTATTTGTATGAATTAACAACTTCAACTTGATTACCGTCTAAAAAACCATTTTTCCCGTGGGTCCTAAAAATCCACCCTTCCTGAACACTATTATCTTAGATTTATCCATATTGACAGTCAATCCTAGTCTGTGGCAGATACTTGGAAGATTGTTCATCTGATTTTGTATCACTGTTGTTGATAGCAGTGTAAGATCGTCAGCGAAAAGCAGCAGGAAAAGATCAGTGTCTGAACTGAGAGACAAGCCATGCCTCCGTTTAAGTCACTTCATTAGCTAATCCATTTATTAGCAATGAGAAGAGTGTTGGACTTACCATTCGGCCTTGTTTCAGACCTTGCAAACAAGAAAAGAACTCCAAAAGACCATTCTTGCTCAATACATAGGATTGTACAGATTTATACATGGCTTGAATTATCCGCAGCATTCTCCCATTTATGCCTGTGTTAATAAGAACTGACAGTGAAATTTCCCTACTCACGGTGTCGTAGGCCTTTCGAAAATCGATGAAAGCAACGTACATTTTTCGCTTCTTGGAGAAATGTTTTTCAATACAAGCATGGAGTGTAACAATATGATCCATTGTTGAGTGTCCCCTTACGAAAGCCTGCTTGTGCATCGTTTAGCAGAGAGTTGTTCTCAGCCCATAAGCACAGCCTGTTATTTGCGATTTTGGTGAACACCTTACTTACAACACTCAATATGATATCCCCTGGTAATTATCGGGATTGTTTGGGTCACCTATTTTGTGTAACGGTAGAATTATCGCTTTAGTCCATACATCGGGAAATAATCCATCAAAGAAAAGCTGATGGTGGGGTCCTGCCTTGTCCTCTTCCCAAGTCCCGGGGAGTTGTGAGGCCATCGTCTCCACGGGACCATGCAGGGGTGCGGGTGCCTGCCTTGCTGCTGTCGTTCCTCGCCCTTCCTGATCTTGGTTCTGCTGCATGCGTGTTCGGTGCCCGCTCTTGTCCACAGACTGTACTTGGCACTGGGGCGTGTGGCAGAGTTTGTGTCGTTAACACGGTGCCGCTCTTGTCCGCAGAGTGTACTTGGAGTTGAGGCGTTTGGCAGAGTTGGTGTCGTCAACACGGAGCCAGTCCCTGGATGACGATCTTCCCGGACCTGTCACTCCTCGTTGCTGCTATCTGTTGCCCCCCCCGTTCCCCTGCCATTGACTTCAGGCTGCTTCCTGACATTACGTTGGGGGGTCGACTGGCCGGCGCTGGTGGTCTGTGGTTGCTGGTCACTGAGTGAGTGAAGATTCCCTTCACGTCCCCTCGACGGCAGTGGAGGGTACTCTTCCACTGGCAGCAGCAGATCCGCTGATCTGTCCACATGGTGTTGTTGCTGTCTGTGTTGTCCTGGTCTGGCCTGGCCTGTGGCAGACCTTCCTGTTGCCCCACTGCTACCGTGTCTGGCTTCTTCTTGTCACACGTTGCTGATGAGGCCGAATTCATAGACAGCGTTTTTTGTGACAAGCTTGTCAAAACGCAACCTTGCAACTTCTCCTTTGGATATTAGATCTTGTCTCGTGCTGAGTAACTCTCTTCGTTTTTGTTTGTACAGTTGCTGAAAAATCTTCTCTGATGTAAATACCATGGTACAGTTCTGACTCCCTCAGTCGCCGAGCTAGAGAGAGAATCAGAGACTTCTGTTTAAAGGACAAAGATCTGACGATTGTAGCCTTGACCGCTCTATGAGCACGTTCCACACATATTTCTTCATTAATACATAGTCTTCCTTGATGACCTTCTTCACAAACTGTTCACACTTTTTTCCAGGATTTTTCAAGGGGAAGGCTGAAAAAAGAGAAGATTATTCCACCGACTCTGGTTTTCAAGATAGTCACACTTATTTTGAAGTGGATATACTTCTTCTTTCAGATTTGTGTTTTTCTTTTTCATAATTCTTGACACTCATTTCGCATATAATAAACATTAGTTGTCAGCTGATTTTGAATTTCTTCCATCTGGGTTAGATGGCGATCAATTTTGTCTTCAACGCTTACCGATCTTTCTTGGACCATCTCTCTTTGTCGCTGATCCGCATTTACCATTCTTGTTATGGATTCGGTTGTGACAGATATGTTATCGTGAAGGAGGGACAAACGGGAATTTAAATCTTGCTCCTTTTCATTGTAAATGGTTTCAGCACGCTCACCTGTACTCAGTTACTTCACTGTCACTGGTCCCGGGTTGGATTCCACATAAACTGTTTTCCCTACACTTAGAAGAAGTTTGTATATATACCTAGCACTTGCACATTCATGCACACACACTCTACCTTACCTGGTCAGTCCGGTCTCTGGCTTGGGGGTTTCGTCAGGATTCGTCCCAAGCCCTTCGCTGGCACCAACTACCAAGTCAACACTGTCACAGTCACTGTCTTTCTGTCAGTGTCAGTCCCCGGGCCCAACAGTGGTACTGTCAAAACTGTCCTTGCCAGTTGTAACCGTCTACTGCTGTTTCTGTCGCAGTGCTATGGCTGAACTGTCTCCAATTAACTGGAGGCCCTAGCACTGGTCTACACTAGTGTTACTGTCACTGCGTCAGCACCACGAAGCTCCTTGAACTAACCACGAGTTAGCTGGTCTGCTATCTTTAAGCCCAGTGTCGTACTGCCGGAGTTCGTCAGCTTGTTGACCTGACTGTCAGTGAACACTTCTCACGTGAAGTGCACTTCCGCTGAGGTCACCTGTATGCGCAGAAACCGTGTGCGTCACTACACACATTTCCATAGGCGAGGAGGAGACTTGCTATGAATACAGTGGCCATGGCACAGAAGATAATGGTGAATCCCCCTCTGAAGTGAAGAGCCAGTTCGTAGCGTACTTGTTGGGTTTTACCAGGTGTGCTTCTCAAGAACATGCTTGCACATGGGTCTTTCCTTCCACCTGTGTTTATTCTTATTTTATTTTTCATACATTCTGCTTTCTTTATAATGCAATCATTCTACATAAACATACATAAAGCTACATTAACATCTTCGTCTATAAAACTAACAGCGGTTTTCAGTATTTGCAGAGTATCATCATGGTTCATCAGACTACGAAACATGTGTGCATTATTAACATTCCATTTGAATTTCTCAACACACTGAGCCTCCTTGTACTTATTCACAACAGGACCGACAGTCTGTGAAGTGCCAAGGTGCATTTCCAGAGCAAGATGGTCAGACTCGGTGTGGTCGGTTACATACAAATGCGTCGATGATTCTACGTATACATACAAATCAGGAAACATTAAGACATAATCATTGACACTCCCTGTATAAAAGATGCATGTGAAACAACCTTCGCGGTTGCCATTACACACACCATTCATGATACATGATTCAAACGTTGTACACATATTCAAAGGGATTTTTCCATACTTTGTGAGTGCACTGTCTTCAGAACACCTTTTAACATAGCATGAAGAACTCTCGACTTGAGAATAACAAACATACCCTTCATCAGACAGTGGACCCAGATTTGCTGTTCTAGTGTGTAAGTCTCCGTTTAGTAATAGAAAAACGTCAGGAAACTCCACAATTTTATCAGCAATAGTTTTCAGGCATAGTGATGCCATTATCTATACAAAAAGGATAGAATGGTGAAATATCTGAGGGCATATAGGTACAGATATACATAACATCCTTTGGCAAACCAAGAATACGTTTTGAAATTAGAAACGTCATCGTATTATTACATTCGTTATCTATTTCTTGTATGTATTTCAATAGTTCATTTTTGTATTAGACAAGTTATCCCCCCTGATCTTCTCCCTTGCACTGTAAACTGGATCGCTGGTTTACAGAAGATTTTGTAATGTTCAAATGCAGAAGAGCAAAGTGTTTCAACAAAAGTTTCGACGAGACAAATGAAATCAAATGACAAATATAATGAATTAAATGGTGGTCCTTTAACTTCGACAATAAGCCATTTACATTCCAATGTAAAAACGACCGCAAATTTTAGAATCACGTGCACCATTCGCTCCACAGACACTCTCACGCACACATTGTATGTTGACCTCTTTTCTCATTGATTCATTGTTTTCATTTTCACAACAGCAATCATCATCCTGAGAAATTTGATTTATATGGGAATGAACTGGCATAGAAAAAACCATCACTTCCATCTTTCTCACTACGCCTATTTAAATCCATAGTAGGGTTGATTTTTATTTCTTCAGAAAGGTCACTCAGTGGTGTAGTCGACCCAGCGTGTGATTGACAAGACGTCACGGGCGAGTTGACACGGACACCGTGAGCACTGCCGTTAGACGGCAGCGACAACACGGCAGCAGTATCACTCGCTGTCACAGCTCAGTGATTGACCTGCTTTAGTTCGTGAAAGCGAAGGGGCAGAATTTAGGTGAGACGGTGACTTAAATTTATTTGTTCCCGATGAAACGTCTGAAAAATCATGCACAAAAAATATACGCACAGGAGAGATATTAAGTACACTGCTTTTGAAATCAGACCGTTAAGGCATAGGTTTAACTTGTTCTTGCTGTCCAGATGGAAACCTCACTCTGTCTATGATCAAATGATCAAAGATCATGCTAGCTCTTTTATTTTCTTTCCTGGCATTCTTTAGATACGGAACTAGTTTCCTTCTTATATCCCTTACTCTTGGAAAAAAATCTTCACCAGTGTAAATTTTACTTCCCTGTCATTTGTGTGTAGCATTCATGACTCCTTCCTTATCTTTATAATACGTGCACCTTCCAATAACAGGAGAATCATGTTTTTCTATTCAAACGATGAAGTCTGTCAATTCTATGTCCTTGGTTAAGTTTAATTTGTCTGTCAGCAAGTCTTTTACAAGCCCTTCACATGTTTTTTCTAGTTTTGTTATCACGTCTTTGTACTCTGTAAAAGTTAATGCCGTTCCATTTCGATCGTCCCTCAACTCATCAGTTTTTTGTCCTAAGGTTTCAATTTGTTTACACAGAGTTTGATTTTGTTCTGTTAAATGCTGGTTTTCATATTTTAAGTCCATCATTTCCTCCCTCAAAGATGCCACATCCTCATGCAGACCCGCACACATATCCTGCACTTCTTTCACATCCTTCTTCAGTTCATCAAACTTTGAGTTTAAATCGGTAAGAGAGACCAAAATGTTTTTTCAACTCTAGGTCACTAGATGTCTTAGACGGGGCAGATGGGGATCCGGAAGAACCACCGCTTGTAGATGCCAGCCGGGTCGGTCTCATGCTCTCCATCTTCCCAGCAGGTCCAGGTCGCGGGTTCAGTTCCACATCACAGAAATGCAGAAAAAAACACCGAGGTACAAATAGGCTAGGAGAAAACCTACGATTACACTGTCTCGTAGTCTTGAGATTTTCAATGTCCGACTGAAGATAGATTATTTCTGCAATGCTCGTCACGACATGAATGCGTTGAATATTGATATGAATCCGCCACAAACAGATCGAAAGGCTAAAGCTACCACTGGCATGGTCACGTCCAACACGTTTACAAATCCAGGGAAAGGCTCACGTTCCAGAAATACGACTTTTAAGATGGAGCTCCCGCCAGCAGGTGTTTACAATGGACAACCGGAAGTACAACCCCCCAGA
>JADBJO010013443.1:30319-37819 GCA_016801955.1 Conus betulinus | reverse complement strand
CTCTCTCTCTCTCTCTCTCTCTCTCTCTCTCTCTCTCTCTCTCTCTCTCTCTCTTTCTCAGCTCTCTGTCTCTCTCTCCCCCCTTCTCCCCTCCCATCTCTCTTCTCTCTCTCTCTCTCTCTCTCTCTCTCCCCCCCCCCCCCCCCCCCCACACACACCTTTCTGTCTCTCCGTCAATGAGATAAAGAGCGTGTAGTTCGCATTTTGATTTTATGTGCACAAACGTATTCCACTTCAGAAAGACAATGGCGCCATCAGTGTTTGAACGTCAGAGTGCTTGGTGTTAGCGAAAGCGAGTGCAGCACAACAGAAATGATTGAAACGGAGGTGTGGAGGGCGAGGATAGGGCTCTTCAACGGAACATTACGGTCAGTGAAGAGGGGCAAACGAAGAAAGATGGCGGGAGGTTAAAGGTGTCAGGAGTGCGCGATATCCTGGTGGGGTTTGTTGTGTGGTGGTGTTTTGCACTGACAATAGTGTCGGCTACCAACATGACGCGCGAAGCTTTCGGCCCGCACTCGGCTATCCGAGGGATGCAGAAAATGCCGGAAGGGGTACCGTACGGAACTTTAAGTGCCTACGAAACATGGTGGACTGAAGGAAGTGAAAGCGGTGCAGAAGCCGAGTCGGAATGGCCAAGGCTAGGGAGTCACAGTGTTGAAATAACATGGACGGAGTTAACATACACGATTGACCAGGCTAACCCGAAGCTGATCCCATGTGTTGCACTCCTCCTGATGCTTAACCTCACTTATCTCTGGAAGAAGCTTGTCTTGAGTAATGACGTGGAATCGAACCCAGGACCTAGTCTTGATACCAATGTGAAGATGATGAAGAAACCAAGAAACTAGAACACAAACTAGAAACAAAACTGACCAACATTGAAACACAAATGTCACAAATACTCTCGCAGCCATGAAATTACTCTCAGATACCTTCAACTCTCAAGCAGAAACAATCAATAGAATCGATCAGAAGCAGACTCACATGGCAGAATCACTTAACCAACTACGCAATGGTTTTTCAGACATGAAAAAAGACATACAAGCAAACAGAGATGCAGTTAAGCACATAGAAGAGAAACAACACACCACAGTGAATAGAGTTGGCAGCATGGAAGATGAGCTAGACAGGTTAGAGAGCTTCTCGAGAAGGAACAATGTGAAGATCTTTGGACTGAGGAAATGTCGGAAGAAAACGGAAGAGAAAACTGCGAAGTCTTGGTGAAGAACTGTTAGAGAAATATCTACCAGAAGAGGATTGGGCGGAAGATGCGATCGAGAGGGCGCATAGATTAGGGAGGTTCAACCCGTTAAGTCACCAGCCAAGGCCTGTGCTAGAAGATGCTAAGGTGGAAAGACGTTATGAAAATATTGAGGAACTCTGTGGCTAGGGAGAGGTTAAAGAAAGAAGGAATTAGATTTTGCCCAGGACAGGACTAGAGACGACAGACAGCGGTTCTTAAAGGACTGAGAGAAGAGGGCAGGTCAGGATACTTCGTCAGAGGCAAACTGTGCATCCGCGAAGGGAATAAAATACAAATGGACAATACAACGCGCAACACGGAAGAAATGTTCAGGATGACCATGATGAGATGTCCAGGAGACGAAATGTGGTCGGGGATTACTGGGCACACAGTAAACAGATGGGACAAGTCTGGGCGGGCAGAGACAGAGAAGGCAGTGGTGCCAGAGACTGGGACCTTGAGTGGGAGAGGGAGAGAGAGAGAATGAGACAAAATGATGAGAGAGTGAGTGAGAGATTGAGAGTGAGAGAGAGAGAAGAAGACGAGAAAAGAAGTGAAGCGGAAAGGAAGAAATATGGGAGTGAAAGTGGAAAGAACGAAAGAAAACTGAGCAAGGTTGATAGAAAACATGTGAGTGTAGATGAGAGAGTGAGGCGAAGAGTGAAAGTGGGAGTGATTTGGAAACTCAGTTATCTTGGATAGAACTGGTACATGAAATAGGAGGGGGTTTGTCGGAAGAGGACAACGAAACGGAAGATGAGAACTGTCTGATGCAAAGAATGAAAGGATCGAGTGCAAGAAAAGATGTAGAGAAGAAGAAGAAGGAAAGCATACGAGCGTGGTTACATCCAGAGATGGATGGGAAAGTGCATGTGAGTGTGAAAGGACAGTCAGATGGGACGAAAGAACTGAGCAGCACGAAGGATGACGCAAACTTGACCTCATTAACAGACAATCACAACACAGATAAAAGCCACGGGTCTGCACAGGTCCCCTTTCATTCGAGTGACCCCAAACAACAACAAACCGAGCAATTAACCAGCATTTGGGACATACCGGGATCAGGGGGAAATACACAGCTGGCTCGCACGACAGACAACACTGACATACTGATCGACAGCATACCTCGTCCGCAGCACAATAGTGACACTGCAGACACCCCCCAACCAAAACACCAGCACTGGCCTGATACATAAAGAGAAGGAAAAGTTCAGTAAACCTAGCATTGACGCAAAGACAGGGTCAGCTCAAAACAAAACACCAGCCTCGCGACAAACAACTCTTGACAATACTATTCAAGCATTACACACAGAGGGCGATGAAAGCGTTAGGCTAAGCGAAGGAGAGAAGAAAAGATAAATACCCACACTGCGAGCAAACATACGCTACGTTCACACACAAACACTGCCAAAAGCACACACACATACAATCAGGGGGAACCCGCGGGAACTCGACGAAGAAGGAAAGAAAGAAAAAAAGAAAAGAAATGAAGAGTAGGCCAGGGCCGTTCACAGACAGAACAAACAACTGATAATCCAAGAAGTCTTTCCTTTCTTTGTTGGAATATTGAAGGTCTCCTGGAAAAATTGGCAGACCCAGATTTTTATGATTTTGTTACTACATTTGATATCTGTTGCCTTTCTGAAACATTTACCCATATATCTTTTGACTTTGATGTAAAATTTCAAGATTTTTTGTGCTCTCATTGTCCAGCTACAAAATTTACAAAGATGGGTCGCCCCTCCGGTGGTATTATTATGATCATTAACAAGGCCATAGCAGAATATGTACAATTTATCGACACCAATATGGAAAATGTGTTATGTGTAAAATTAATGAAAAATCTGTTACAATGTGATAAAGATATATTGTATTTTGCTGTTTATGTACACCCTGTGTGGACAGTCGTTTTTACTTAGATAAGGATTATTCTTGTACTCTTGATTTGATTGAACAATTTATGGTGTCACAAGTTGAGCAAGGAAATGATTTCTATTATGCCATTGGTGGAGACCTAAATGCTCGTATTGGAGAATGGGGTTTAAGTCTTGTCGAGGACAATGATGTATTTGATAAAGAGCAGAATGTGTACGCACGAGAATCCAAAAGATTCCTACATTAATGGTTTCGGAAAAAAAAGATTGATTGAATTTTGTACAGTCTTAAGCTTACACCATTAAATGGATTGTGTATGAGAAATTTTGATGGTGCCTTCACTTTTTTTTCTCAGAAAGAGGAAATATAGTACTATCGATTTTTTCTTATGCTCTATTGAATTGGTTGACAATGTAATGAAATGCACAGTTAAAGAAAGAGTTGAATCACATCATATGCCAATCATGATGGAAATACAGAGTACTTTACCAGATACTAAATCAGACGAACAAAAAAAAACATACACAAGGAAGATAAAATGGGATTCTACTAAACAACAAGATTACATTTCTTTCTTAGAATCTGAAAGTTCTCAAATAGCCTTAGATCAAATTATGCAGGAAGTAGACTATGATGTAGATAGGAGTATAGAAAACTTTAATATACTATTAAAGGAAGCAGGGAAAAGTATGTGCAAGACAATAGGAATAGGAGGTCCAATCAAAACCACCAGTGGGTGGTTTGACAATGATTGTCTACTGAAGAAGAAAGAAGCTAGTCAGGCACTGAGTACTTACCAATATTAACAGAAAGAAGGACCCAGTAAAATTCAAAGAAAGAAAGGAGACTTACAGAATTAAAAGAGCTCTCTATCAAGAACTACTGAGAGGGAAAAAAAAAAAGAGGTTATATAAAAAAACAAATTTATGATACTCTTACACAAAATCAGAAAGATAGTCAGAAAATTTTGGAGTACAATAAGAAACATTAGGAGAAAAAGAATAAAACAACCACTTATCACAACTTTGCAATGGAAAGAACACTTTGAAAGTATACTAAATCCACAAATAAATGTGTCAAGTAATGACCATGAAGTACCTCAGCAAGTTATTGAAGAAGTTTTTGTTCAAGATTTAGATGTAGAGATATCTGATGATGAAATAAGTTCAGCTATAAGAAAATTGAAATCAGGTAAAGCATCAGGATTAGACGAAATTCCTCCAGAATTTTTTAAAACAATAGGACATAAGATAATTCCATTCTAGTAAAATTATTCAATAAGTTGTTCCAAGTCGGTTACTTCCCTTTAGAATGGTCTCGAGCAGTTATAGTTCCATTACACAAGAAAGGCAACATGCAGAACCCAGAAAATTACAGAGGTATATCGCTATTGTGTACATTAAGCAAAATTTTCACAGCAATATTAAATAACAGACTTTACAATGGGCCGAAGAGAGGAAAAACAAAATAAGCAGAGAACAAGCAGGATTTAGGAAAGGGTTCTCTACGATAGATCATATTTTTACATTAATAACTATGATAAGTAACTGCTTATATATGTAGACGCAGGAGTAAACTATACATAGCATTCATCGATTACCAAAAAGCTTTCGATACTGTCAAAAGAGACAAACTGTGGGACAATTCTAAGTAAACATAAAATATCAACAAAAATGCTTAACATGTTGAAAGGTATTTATAGGAACGTGCAAGCATGCGTAAGACACGGTGCGATTTTAACGGAATTCTTTGAGTGCCCGGTTGGGGTGAAACAAGGCTGCTTACTGTCGCCTCTCATTTTCTCTTTATTAATAACGGAAGTAGTAGCGAACAATGTTTACAACGAAAGGAAGACAAGGATACAATTTCTACCTGGAACAGAGGAAATCTTTACCTTATTATTTGCAGATGACATAGCCCTAATTTCTTTAACTCCAGCCGGCCTACAAAATCAGATAAAAAATTTACAAGAAGCTTCAGACTCCTTAGGTTTAACAGTTAACCTACACAAAACTAAAATAATGGTCTCAGAAAAGGTGGCTACCTAGGCAGAACAGAAAAATGGTATTACAAAGGCCAAGAAATTGAAGTAGTGAATAGTTACAAATATTTAGGCTTCACCTTGACAACTAAACTTTCTGTTGACATTTCACTTTCGGAATATGCAGGAAGAGAGCAAAGGTAAGATTATAGAAATAATGAAAACATTGTACAGTCTAGGACACTTGGACTTAGCTATATATTTTAAATTGTTTGACACACAAGTCAAGCCCTTACTCTTGTATTCAGCTGAAGCATGGGGACTAATCAGCTACAAAGCCATAGAAAATATTCATTTATTTGCATGTAAAAAATATTTAGGAGTAGGAGGAAAAGAAAAAAAACGCCAAATAATTTAGTTTATGGGGAGTTGGGAAGATACCCAATAAGTATTGATAGCATAATAAGAGCTATTCGATACTGGTTCAGACTTATTAAAATGTCACCTGACAGAATACCAAAACAAGCATATGAAAGAGAGAAGACAGAAATAAACAAACCTCAGAACTGGGCTTTAGAGATAAAACGTTGTCTAGATATGTATGGCTTTTCTGAAGTTTGGACGAATGAAGGAGTAGGTGATGAATATAGATTCATTTTATTACTAAAGCAAAGAATAATAGACTGCTACAAACAGAACTGGCACGATAAGTTAGAGAATAGCGAACGCTTTTCAACGTATCTTTCCTTTAAAACTCTACATCAAACCGAGGAATACCTAAGTGTAATTACTATAGCCAAGTTTAGGAAAGCGCTAACTAGACTACGTCTGGGAACAAATGATTTGCATGTAAACAAGAAATATATAGACAATCTAGCGATTACAACATGTCCCTTTTGCCCAGTAGTGGAAACTGAATTACACTTTTTAACAGTTTGCCCTTGTTATAGGAATCTGAGAGATAAATACATTTACAAACATTTTAGAAATATCAGTACAATCACATTACAAAGCCTGGTAGAAAATGATAATGCTGAAATTATACGGGACGTTGCTATGTTTGTGTTCTATGCGTTAAAACAGAGAGAATCTCAGCTGTAGTAATAGTATCATAACAATTGCCAATGATGATTAAGATACACATTATCAACCTAGGGGTAGTTGACACTAATTCGATTGGTCCGCATAAACTTTATTAAGGACGTCCTTGGGGTGTTTTAAATATTGGTGCTGGAAAGTGATGATGCTGTAACATGATTCGAATGTGTTTAATAAAGACCTGTAGGAATGCGTGTATGATATGCGGTAGTGTCGGAAATACATGATATACTTCAAAGGACTAAAAGGAAAGCCATAAAAAAGTCGATCGCTACGTGCTTGTATACTAACAGTAATACTGAGGAAAGAATGACAAATGGAACATGTTTGTATTAGGATTGGTGCCTTTTATACTGAGTAATTGGTCATCATCATATGGAGGTTGGTTATAAAAATTGTTACATAATAATTAGTTCTGGCCAGCCTTGTATACATGGGATTTGTTTGTTAGGTAAAACAGACGTGTTGACCGAAACAAAATGTTAGTTACTGTTCAGTTCAGGCTAAAATTGAATAATTGCAAGTCGGTTTTGCATGTGATATGTTCCAGCAAAGATGCAGGAATGCCTTAGAATGGTTTAATTGTGTAGGGCAGGTCGTGTCATCATATATAGATATGTTGGGGTCGACCGACCCTTACTATCCCTGTACTATTTTCTAATTAATTAATGACCGGTCAAAACACCAAATTTTCAGAATGTATATCCAGATAAGTAGTAATTTGGGGGTAAATATTTCATGAACCATGTATGCAAATTTGACCTACCAGACAAACTATAAATTTCACATTGCGTGACGTATGTAGGTGTAGTCTAAATTTGGTTTAAGACAGGTATATACACGGATACAACACAAATTTTGATTTGAATATAGATTTTAATTTTTGTGATGTGACATGGACACCGATTGTGAATTGTTCTAGTTTTCGACTTGAGATAGTCATCAACTTATATGTTCTGTGGTGTCCATGAAATATGAAAATTTACTAGAGTGATAATTGATAGTAAATTTAAAGGTTCATTCTGATTTAAATTTAATTTAGATTGTACCTAGTGGGATACTTAATGATTTTTTAAACAAATAAGGCACATAGAAAATGGACAACTGAAGTAATTGCTTTGTTGATAAATGCCGATTCAACCTGTTTTGATCTGATCAATGTTGATGATGTGACTTGATTATTTCAGTTTTTTTTTTTTTGTTTTTTCGATTTCTGAACAATGTTGCGTGACTCATGTGAACGGGCCGTTGGCCCCACATTAAAAGGCGCAGCGTTAATGCGCGCGTCAAGAGTCAAGAG
>JADBJO010013443.1:0-29415 GCA_016801955.1 Conus betulinus | reverse complement strand
TGTGTGGCCTACAAAATCATAATTATCATTTTGGTTAATGTAGATATCCACCATACGTATGCGCAAAATTCCATTCGGCAGAGAGGTGCGCCCTTTACACACACCTTTCTTCCACTCATTACACACATACACAAAGGCGCAAGCACACGCGCGCGCACACACACATAACCACACACACACAAATACTCTCTCTCACTCTGTCACACACAGACACACACACAGACACACGCACACGTGCGTGCGTGCACACACACACACCACACACACACACACAGACACACACCACAGTGTGTGTGGTGTGTGTGTGTGTGTGTGTGTGTGTGTGTGTGTGTGTGTGTCTCTGTCTGTCTGTCTGTCTCTGTTTTAATACTATTCTTAGTTTTGATATCTACTTATCAGTTTAAAAACGTTCCCACCTTTTCATGTTGAAGATGATTGATTATGATAATGATCAGTAGTAGTAGTAGTAGTTAGTAGTAGTAGTAGTAGTAGTAGAAGTAGTAGTAGTAATAGCAGTAGTAGTAGTAATAGCAGTAGCAGTAGTGATTATAATTATAATAATGATAAAAATGTTAAGAAATACAACAACAACAACACAACAACTACTACTACTACTAATCATGATGATGATAATGATGATGATGATGATGATGATGATGATGATGGTGTCATGTGTGTAGGCACAGGTTTTTATGTAAACAATGTATTCTATAGACGGTTAGAGAAGAGAGAAATTTGTCAAAAAAGTCAATGTGACAAACATGAATCACCTTGCTGTCCTTCTTATTTTCGTCTTTTGTATATGTTTATTGCTTTCCCGCTACACACAATTTTTCTTTAGTCTCTTGTGGTCATCAAGTTGATAATTGTTGGTGAATAAATACACAAACACAAACGTGAAAAGTGAAAGAATCCAAGCAAAACCTAAATGGCTGGACCGTGTTAACGCCACCAAAGAAGACCACTCCAAACAAAAGCCACATCAAAGGACTCCTAGGCAGTGAGACGAGGAAAGTCCATACACGCTACTCACACATGCGAGACATTACTAAAAGCAGATGTCACACGCACGATTTTCGACGAGCTATGCGCATCTGCCATGTGTATAGCCAGAGAAGGTATTCTGCGGCGAAAACTACACAGCGGCGAACGTTGACAAATTCGACTGCTAGAGTTGCACAGATCGAGTATGGCTTTGGAGTCAGTCACTGTTGTGTCGTAACAACATGAGACAAAACAAATTAATGACAGACAATACCACAACTTGTCTGGTTCAGGCCACCTAGTTTATTCTAGCGCCCCCAAATCATTCACATGATAATCAAGATTTTACCCTGGTGATAACGTTTCACAGTCTTGTTCCAAAACGTCATATCCTGAACACTGGTCGCCCACGCCAAAGTTTTACTTTGCACTTCAACGCAATTTTACTGAGCAGGGCCTGCAAAGGATCCTCTTCTCGGCTTTCTGTGTGACGTTATACCCTCAGGCACATGTTTTACCTCTCGTCGCCAATTTGTTGTGTCGCAACAACATGAGACAAAACAAATTAATGACAGACAATACCACAACTTGTCTGGTTCCGGCCATCTGGTTTATTCTAGCGCCCCCAAATCATTCACATGATAATCAAGGTGATCTCCCTTGGGATCACTACATAACAGTCACGCCTGCTCCGTACACTCTCTGTCCCCGCTTGTTGGTCGGGTATTTCAAGTTTGCAAGTTTAACCTCCCCCCCCCCCCCCCCCCCCCCCCAACCGAGGGTGAGAATTTTTTTTCTCCTAAACACGTCGATTCTTTGAATGACAATTGTAGTTAACTGATAGTGCTTTCTTTAAACATTTTCAATCAAAAACGTTCCGACTTTGTACTATTGTGATTATTTTTTGGAAGTGCTCGTTCGTGTGTTTTTGCTCAGTTGTTCGGGTTTGGTCGTTTCGGTTCTATCTTACTAATCTATCACTACTTTTGATGTTGAATAGTTGGTAGATTGGGTCATTGATGGTGCTGTTCACTTTGTTGTGATTTTTCGTCTGAGCGCCGGTCCCGGCTGCTGGGTGCACTGGAGGGAGTGTCTGAGATGTCCTTTTTTATTTTTTTTATTTTTTTTTTTTTACTAAACTGTGGTGTGGCAGTCTTCTTCCAGGCCAGGACTTGCCTCCCCCCCCCCCCCCCCCCCCCCAGGTCCTTCTTCGTTGACAGCCAGTAAGCCTGCCTACCTCCTGAGCAGCCGTGTCTCCCTGATACCTCCCCTCTGGATGGATGACCGGTGCTCTATGTTTCGACTTCGTTCCCCTGTGCCCAGTCGCAGGTGTGGGACCAGCTACCTTCATCTGTGCCCAGTTTCAGAGGTGGCATTGTGTGGACTGCCGTCAACGTGTCCGAAACTGAGCTCAGAGTGATTTGTTTATGTGTGTGTGGGTGTGCAAGTCTACCCTAGGTGGAACACCAACACACTTGGCCAGCGATGTGAAGTCCAGCAGAATTCAATTCATATCTCGAAAGACTCAAATGATAATTTTCTTTGAGAATGTTACAATGTTGTTTTGTGTTGTTGTTGTTTGTTGTGTTATTGTATTGTGTCTTGAGTGATGCTATGAATTCTTTTCCAGCCTAACAGGGGGTGTGAGTGTACACACATAATAATACAATCAAATTAGTTTACATTTCATGCTGATGTTGTTCACATACCATGAACAATGATTTCCATCTTCTCATTGTTTATTAAATGTACGCCTCGCTAAATTCCTATTGTTACTGTTACTGTGAAAGAAAGATTTCATAAAATACACAAATAACTTGCGCCCTTCAGACATCCAAGAGACAGATTTAACAGAGCAATTTACAAGCATCCCTCACTCCGCTCTGTAACAGCAGACAGGAAGGTCGAAGTTAGCGTAAAACCTTGCGAAGTCTCGAAGGTGTCAAGACATCATCCTAATTGAAAACAGTGAGACCCTTCTCATTTATAAATCGAGGATGTGAAACATGCATGCACGCACGCACGCACTCACGCACACGCGCGCGCGCGCGCGCGCACACACACACACACACACACACACACACACACACACGCACGCACGCATTCACGCACGCACGCACACACACACACACACACACACACACACACACACACACACACACACAGAGCTAGCGTTGTGCAGTAGTACTATTTTCCCACCATCGCTGCAGAGGAAATACGCTTTCCAGTGTATCAAAATAAAATATTTGCAAAAATATGACAAAAAGAAAACTGAAGTGACTGAATGATGTTGAACACTGTGGTATTTGTTATTATTATTATTATATATTTGTTATATTACGTAAATTATCATTGAATTGCCTTCACAATTCTTCCTTTTTTGCTTTAGCAAATTATCTTGACATTTTTTTTTAAAAAAGTGGTTTAGGTTTAGGGATATGGGCAGGCTACGAACATCGGTGAAATGCCTCATAAACAGTTTCTCACTGAGATGCAGACACATCGAAATAATCAATATCTGTCCAAGTCACTGTCAGCTGATGTTCATAAACTACACGTAGTCGACTCCCCTTCCTCACTATGAGATCTTGGCCGCCAGGGCACCTTAATATTCCTAAAATCTAAGAAGCCTTCACCAATTCCAACACTCTGAAACAAAAAAAAAATGTGTCTTTAAGTGCTTGCATAAAAGCAAGATGAGTGTACGAGCCTTATCTGTTGTCACCGTGTCAGTTTTTAATCACAAATTTTTGTTATGTCATTTCTAAACAATGCAATGAATAAGTAATTCAATGCTAAGGTTTCCCGTAAGGTCATGAAGCCAAGCTGACAAAGCGACCGACTGTGTAACCTTCCAACCTGCCATCTTCTGACTCTTCAGTTTAACGGCGGAAGCTTGCTTCACGCTAACCGCCATGATTCTGGATGGGCACACAACAAGCCAAGTATACTGTGTTCTGTAACATTCATATATTCACTGTGTGCTAGTCCCCCAGTGATGCATGTTGAAAAAAAAAAAGACCAAACAGATTCTCCATTACATCTTAAGTATTTCTTATTCCGACAGGTTATGCTGTTACAAATATGACAAAGGGAAATAAGCCTTGACTGTAGTATCGTCAAATATATATTTTTGCAAATGGATATACATATAATGCTCGACCAATATAATCCGCTAGGGTACAACTACAGTATCGCTTCACTGTAACGTTATTTTATTGGCTCATGGTGTGGGACGAAAAAAAAAAAGCGGAAAATGAACCTTCACAAATTCCTGTGAAGATGATTTTGTTTTCACTCATGATTGACGCACACTGGGTGGTTCCAGAAGTCGTTTTGACCTTGGCGACTGTTTGGGTTCTCCCAAGAGCAATTACACTTTGCTTATTCATTGTTTTAGGTGCTTTTCTTGTTTGTTTTTATTTGTTTCTTGTTCAATAGAAACAGCTTCCATAATCACACTTATTAGCGGAATAGCATGCTGAGCTCATTATGGTGGAGATTAGAAAAAAAAATGATGCGAACAGATTATAGAAATGTCCGAAAACTCTCTCTATCTGTGTCTCTGTCTGTCTGTCTCTCTGTATGTTTCATGTCTATCCATTGCGTACACTAATTTGTCCCTCGCTTCATGTCTGAATCTGGAATCAACAGTAATGATGTGTGGCGGTGAGACAGAGGAATAGTAAAGTATTCAAAATGGTTTGAGAGACAGACAGAGGCAGGGAGAGAAAGATGAAACAGACAGTAGGCACAGAAATGAAACTTATTACTGTCAGTACAGGACGCCAGTGGAGACAGAATCAGGATGAGCAGCATAGTTCCCAGTCTTGGCATAGTGGCTGTCTTTCAGTGCTGAAACAACCCAAATAAAACCGCATCAAATACAACGAAATGCGACGATACAACATGATGACAGCGCTTGACAAAGGGACGTAACACTTACACCTTCAAAGTATCCTCCCAGAAAGGAAATGACTTCCCCTCTCTGACATGTCTGACAGTTTAGTTACGTGATGCATTCTGATCGCTACACGGAAGAGCTCTGCGCAGAATCAGCGCTGTTGTGACAAGCCTGTTGTTGCGGTTGTGTCTGTGAGTCAGCACCATCGTCTTCGTCTGGTATTATGGTTTTGTCACTGAGTCGTTGATATTATGCCTTTTGTCAGTGAGTATATTGAACTCGTCTGATACTATGGTTTTGTCACTGAGCCAGCGCCATTGTATTCGTCTGGTATTATGGTTTTGTTACTGAGTCGTCGCCAGTACGTAGGTACTTATGAACGGTGTGATTTTTATTTTTGTTGTTGTTGTTATTTCGATCCCCTCCAGAAGGGGACGCTCAATTACGCCGGCTCCACGACCAAGCAGTTATTGTCGTTATCAGGGATCATAGTAGGTGGTGTCCCCTGCATATGATGGATCAGAACAGGCGCGATTGAACACCGCCGAAGTGACTCGACAGCAGTGCAGTGTATCCTCTGGTGGGTTGCCTCATGACGATTGAACATTGACAGCTCGTTGTAAATTGTTGTTGCTGAGGCTGCCGCGAGGCAGTCCAGGGTATAACACTAGACGGGAAGCCGGAACATAGGCCACGGGGAATGGGAAATGAGAATTAAAAAAAATCTTATTTGAATGAAGAGGATGGAGTAGCTGGTCCTACGGTTGATGCCGGGTAAGTGATCATTCAGTCATGTCGTCATTGGCTGATGATGCACCGTTATGTGATCATTCGGTGATAGCGTCATTCTCTAATGATGAAGCTTGTGTTATAGAATGGAAAATATTTAGTTCGCCATGTCCAAGGGTGAATTGCCTTGAATTATTTTGATAATGAACCATTATGCACGTCAACTAAAACTTATGATAAAATACAGTAGTTTGTATTCTGCTAAGAAGAGCGAATTTCAAACGGACTTTTCCAGAGTTTGGTCAGGTTTCAAGCTCTCATAGTAAGCTGTTAAAATGGACGCATGCAACGTTGGTAAATACATCGACGTACATACAGGCAATTATCTGTTACGTGTTTCTACCTTACTCTGAAAATTTGAAACACAGTTAGCAGCACACGATGCTCGGAAATCAGCAAGGGAAGTAATCTGTGTTAGAATTTGCGTTCAGCAAAGTGACCCCGCTGTTTTCATGGGACAGAGATCTCGCTAGTGGACACGCTTAAAACAATTCTGACCAATCAATCAGTTTAACAATTCAATATCAGCAAGACAAAATGCCAAAACATGAGTGCGAAACGGTGCGCCTATAATGCACTTCAAATCAGAATTTCACTCACTTGATCTACTGGTCTGGCCCATAAGCTGAGAAAAAGATGACTCTTATTTGAAATGGAAAACAGGCGTTCTCTTCTCTCATTTTCCCCAGAACATGTCTATTTTGCCCTATGATCAGTTTTAACAGTTTGGGGAGAGAAAATGCCAAAACATGAGTGTGTCTGTAATGCAGACACTGTATTGCAAATATATCGACTTCACTTAGTATTACTATCATCATCATCCTCATCATCAAAAACATCATCATCAGTCGACTCAGATCTGTAAAATCGTGGGTGTTATGTGACATTTGTTTACCAAATGACGCATCCACAAATTGCGAAATAATATTGCGCGCGCGCGCGTGTGTGTGTATGTGAAGCATGTACTCAATAATCCTGTGCCTATCATTTTCTATCATTTTTCTCTCTTCCTTTTTTTAAAAAATCATTTTTGTAATCTCACCGCATAATATAGCTTACCAAGGACAGATTGGAAGAATGGGCTCTGCCCAAAATCTCAGTCCTTGATCGAATAAAGTTTTCTGAGTTCTGATCTCTCTCTCTCTCTCTCTCTCTCTCTCTCTCTCTCTCTCTCTCTCCCCTCCTTACCTGAAATATGACATTGTTTTCTGGCCTAAAACACTGACAAACTTTTCGGCCATTAAATCACATCACAGAACAGAAAAAAAAAAAAAAAAAAAAAAAAAAAGAAAAAAGAAAAAAAAAGAGAGCAGAAACACAGCATAGAATAACGTCACTGTCTTGACTCTAACCTTCAATGGCAGGATCCGCTTGAAAGAACGATGTTACTTATTGCCCCGTAACGTGACATTCCTTTTCTGCTTGATTACGTGATATCTCATTTTAACCTGTAACGTGACACTTCTTCCGCGGCCTAGAGCGTGCCATTTCCGGCTGGCTAGGGCTTACCTAAGGTATTGTCCCGTTGGACTTCAACCGATAATAAGATAAGATAATGTTGCTTATAGCCCAGCCGACCGCAAAGGGCCATATCAGGGCTGTCACCACGTTAAAATCAACTCACAAGTCATTCATCACACACAATTCTTTAAAATACATCGTCTAAAAACTCATCCAAAAGTTTGCTAAAAAATCTTTCCACTGTAAAATCTCAGATCCGATGAAAAATGTTAACCTCATTGAAGAACTCAAAGATCGCGTCAGGCGGAACATTTCTGAACAAGGTTTTCATGGAATCTGCTGTAAAATGTTTGTGTCTCACATCGTGCAAGTCCCAACACTCTAAAAGAACTTGTTTCATTGTGTGTGGCACATGACATGGAATGCACCACGGAGCTTCTTCACTCTTTAAAAGGTAGGAATGGGTAAAATACGAATGGCCGGTGTGCAGCCGGCACAGAACTGTTTCTTCTTTACGACCACCAGACGAAGATGAGAGGAACTCCTTTAGGTTTGGACAGATCTGAGTTTGTTATCAGTCTGTGTATTCCAGTCCTCCTGCCAGAGGTCTCTGACATAATCGTTAATTTTGGTTTTCAGATCTGAGCAGGGGATAGATATGTTTGACAGTTTCTCTGTTGTGGCATTCTTGGCTAAACGACCAACCATTTCATTCCCTCCGATGCCAACATGACCAGGAAACCAAGCCAGAATATGTTGTTGTAACCCTCCACTTCAACTTGGTAAAAAATTTCAAAGAAGTGTAAAAGCTCGGGATGCTGAAGGTTGCGGCCAACTATGGCTTCCAAAGCTGACAGTGAATCTGACAGAACCAGGAAGTCCCTCTTCTTAGACTGTGAGATTATCCTCAGTGCCAGAACCAGAGCTGTAAGTTCAGCAGAGTAAGCTGAAGCATCTGAAGGGATATGTTCTAACAGTATTTGAGAAGGAGCGCCAGGGCAGTAGGCTGCACAGGCCACTCCATCTTCAGACCGTCAGTGAAAATTTTCTGATAGGATGGGAATTTCGAACACAGGTCAGAATACAAAGCCTTGCATGCCAGAGAGCTGGTGGACTCTTTGCGAAAAGCTGCAAGGTCCAAATAAATTTTTTGGTGTGAAAAAGGTCCATGGAGGCTCATCTGGAAACTTGAAAAAATCGGACACAACTCCTAGGTCTTGACCTGCATTCTATAAGCACAGACCTGCACATCAACGTTCACACACACGTTCATATATTTGAACATGCATATGAACGTGAGTGCACACAGACACACAAAATATATCAGGGTGTGTGTACACAGGTGTAGGCAGAAAGAAAGAGAGAAAGAGGGGGAGGGGGGAGGTTAAGTGGAGGGAAGGAAGGGGAATGCGGAGGGGGGAGCTATGTAAGAAGGGATCGGAAACAAAGTGATCGCTGAGGGGGTAGGAGAGGGGGATTGGATAGGGAATGGGGGAATGTCGGGAAAAAAGAGGAAACTGGGACCAAAAACAAACAACGATGTCACTAATGTAATCATGTGCATCTGTATGTTGAAAAGAGAGAGAGAGAGAGAGAGAGAGAGAGAGAGGAGAGAGAGAGAGAGAGAGAGAGAGAGAGACAATGACAATGACAAAATGACAAATGTTTTATTTTAAGACAAGGGGGTGAACATGAACAATTGTATGCACATAACAATATTATTTACTGATTTCACACATGCATAAACATACACGCACACACAAACGCGCGCGCGCCACAAACAGCACCCACCCACACAAACCCACCATCACACACACACACACACACACACACACACACACACACACACACACACACACACACACACACACAACACACATTGATACAGGATCATCTTGAATAGTTCTTTTTTTTAAGTTAAACGCTATCGCACATTAATTCTAACCTACTCTTTCTTTCTTCATTGCCTGTGCTATAAATTCAGCGACAGATTTAATAACAGTTTCATTACTACTGGAAAGGATTTGTATAACTTTGTTCTGATCGGGAATGTTGGGGAAGGATTTCAGTATGGCACATTTTTTACGGATATCGTCATAAGTGGTACAGTAAAATAAAACATGAATTTCATTTTCGAATCCATTTCCCACATGACGGGCAATTAATATCTGTTTGGTCCTTTCGAAACCACTGAATACAGTTTTTAAGGCCACAAACTCGGAGTCGAAATCTTGAGAAGCTGTCTCTATGCCACTTATTAGTAACACATGACAAATATTTTTCAGACTCAAAGACATTTTTGAAAGAATGAAACCATCTATATTTATCATTATCCTCCAACTCAGAATGCCAGTTCTGTTTAAAGCAGGAAATAAGAGTATCTTTCAACTCTCGAATAAAAGCAGATTCACACCCAACACCTTGACTCAGCCAAACTATGCCATACCCATTTCCGTCAAAACTTTTTGTACTTTTGATGCCCAATTAAAGTGACCAGATTCATGCTGCCTTAACAGCATTTCATAAGCCTGTCTACATATTCTTGACATGGGCAGTGACACGAGTTTTAACCAGTATTTGATACACTTTATTGATGTCCTAAGATAAAGTGGGTATCTTCCGGTTTCCCCAAACACCAGATTGTTTGAAGCATGCAGGGGGACATTTAGGAATCTTTTTATAGCAAAGGTGTGTATAGTTTCGATTTGTCTACAATCATTTTCTAGACCCCAGACTTCAGCTGCATGCATTAAGATAGGTTCAATTTGAGAATCAAAGAGTTTCCAGAACAAATGTGCATCTATTGATCTCAGTTTTTTCAGAGACTTTATGATTTCTATAACTCCTTTTTTTCCTTTTCTACAGGGTTCCGACAGAGCAGAACTTACACTTAATTTTGTCGTAAAGAGCATACCCAAGTATTTATAAGAATTCGTTACTTTAACTACTTCTTTCCCATAGTACCACTTTTCCATAGAGGCTAAATGTCCCCCTTTCCTAAAAATCATTACGTTTGTCTTTTCAAGGTTAACAGTTAAAGCCAAACGGTCAGCTTCTCTTTTTAAAACAGTTCAGTTGATTCTGAAGTCCAATGACAGTATCAGACAACAGAACAACATCATCCGCAAATAACAATAGAAATATTTCAGTAGCACTAGGGATTAACTGAATACCATGTTTTCGCTTTTTTTGACAAATCAGTAGCCAGTTCATTTATAAAGAAAGAAAAATAATTGGGGACTCAGCAGACAGCCTTGTTTCACACCTCTAGGACATTCAAAGCAATCAGAATAATTACACTTGTCACGCACACATGCCAAAACATTATCGTATATGCTTCTAAGGGCATTATACAGTTTACCTTTTACACCATTTTTCCTCATAATCGCCCAAAGCACATTTCTGTTTACTGAATCAAATGCCTTTCTAAAATCGACAAAAGCAACATATAGTTTAGATTTTTTTTTCTGCAAAAACTTTTCAACTTATGCAAAGGTACAATAATAGATTTAGACCATTCAATAGGAAAGACTCCCCATATCAAACAGCTTATTAAAGAGAGAGAGAGAGAGAGAGAGAGAGAGAGAGAGAGAGAGAGAGAGAGAGAGAGAGGACGAGGATGGAAAGAGAGAGAAAAAAACGGGGGAGGAGAAGGGGGGGAGGGGGAAGAGAAAAGTAATCGTGGTAATAACAAGCTCATATACGGCCCACTCTCACTGGGGCCGTGGAAGACCAGGACCTGCTCTCACCAGGTTTGTAACTTTGTAGATCATGTAATGAGAGAGAGAGAGAGAGAGAGAGAGAGAGAGAGAGAGAGAGAGAGGAGAGGGAGAGGGAGAGAGAGAGAGAGAGGGAGAGAGAGAGAGGGAGAGAGAGAGAGAGAGAGAGAGAGAGAGAGAGAGAGATAGATCAGAGAGAGAGAGAGAGAGAGAGAGAGAGAGAGAGAGGGGGGGGGCTGGATCGTAGCAGTTACAAACTGTCATAAAGCCCCACTTAAAATAGGGCCACGGAAGTCCGAAACTTGTTCTAACAGGTCCGTAACCTTGTAGATCATGAAATGAGATGGGGAGGGGGGGGGGGGGGACAGAGAGAAAGAGAGAGAGAGAGAGAGAGAGAGAGAGAGAGAGAGAGGGAGAGAGAGAGAGAGAGAGAGAGAGAGAGAGAGAGAGAGAGAGAGAGAGAGAGAGAGAGAGAGAGTGAGAGAGAGAGAGAGAGAGAGAGAGAGAGAGAGAGAGAGAGAGAGAGAGAGAGAGAGAGAGAGAGAGAGAGAGAAAACCAATCGACGAAACTGACAAATCGATAGGCAAACAGAAGACAATCATACATATGCAGTAAACAGTCATGGGAGAGGGTGATACTTCAGACCTCAAGGCTGTTCAGACCTTTGGGATGCAAAGTCATTAGTTTTTTTTTTATCCAAAAGTCCTCTCTTGAGAGTCTGGCTTCCAGACTTGTGGAGTGCACTTTTTCTATGGCTAAGCACCTCATATCTAGAATGCTATGGTTGGTTTGATTGAAGTGTCGAGTTACATGGGTGCCTGTTTTTTTTCTGGATGTGTGTGCGGTGTAGGGTAGAAACGTGTTTTTTGAGTGTATTTTTTGTTTGTCCGATATATTGGCTGTTGGGGCATTTATCACAGAATAAAAGGTATATGATATTAGTGGAATCACAGGACATACGGTGACGGATTGTGAATCTTTCACTGGTTACAGAGCTGTGGAAGTAGAGACTGTCTCCACCAAATGGTCTTCACACACCACACACCGTGCTCTTGGCAATGGAAACATCCAGGATGTGGATCCTGGGGAGTGGGCAGCATGGAGGGCATCAGCATAGACTGTAGAGATCTGCAGGCCCGCTCACGAGGAGGACTGGAGGCTTGGGGACGGCCAGACGCATCCTGGTGCTGGTGTGCAGGACAGAGCTCTGTAGCTCTGATAGCCACTGTCGGAGAGGGGGGGGTTGGATGGGTGGTAGTTGACGACCATGGGGCTCCTGTCAAGAGTGTTTCCGGGTTTTATAAGTAAGAGCTTGGGCTCTCGAGATAGCTGTGACTTTGTCCCTTGCTTTCTTGATATCTTTCTTCTGTGTCCACGATGTAGGAACAAATTACCATGTCGTCACACCGCTTTACGAAAATGTTGTCATCGGAACACAGTCTTCTAAGACGTACTGAACTGACTGAACGGCATGTTACGAATAAGGTGGCGTGGGTGGCAGGACGACGCGTGTAAATACGCATGTGTATCAGTGGGTTTAAGGTAAACATCTGTCTGTAGAAACCCATCTTGTAGGTAAATGTTGATATCCAAGAACGGGATTTCGACAGTGGAGGACTGTAAGGTGAATTTAATGGAGTCATGAAGGTTGTTGATGTATTCAGTAAATTTGTTCAGTTCAGCTCGAGGAAATCTGTTTACCTTGTACGAAAATGTTTGCGATTTTGACTGTGGATTTGACTGGCCGCGTTTTTTAACGTTGAGTGGATTTCAGAATATTGGTGAACTCTCTCTCAGTCTCTCTTCCAGTCAGGTAGCACGTTCATGCAACGTCCTGCTCAGAGCACCATCAAACAGGTACTGGCTTGTGGTGACTTGCCCAGCGGGCTTCCTAGACCACGGTAAGAACACAACTGCAGTTCCCCCCTCCCCACACTGAACAGGCGATTACTGCAGCGACATCTCCGAAATCGGTTCTGACGGCTAGAAACCAGTGCCCAGGAGCTCCTGAACCCGCCGGGTGTCGGACCAGGACAGTAAGAAACCGCCCTGCACGAGGCCGCATATGAGGTCGCAGAGGATAGTGAAACCCTGTGTGTTTGGTGTGTCTGTGTACATCTATATATGTGTGTGTGTGTGTGTGTGTGTGTGTTCACGTCCAAGTGCCTGAACGTGTTTGTGTGACACCAGAGAATGAAGTTATTATTTTGCTACAAGGGGAACAAAAACAAACGGATGAACAGAATTGGAATAACTGTCCTTTTTGACTGTCGACTGTTTCAAAGCAAGCTATCCGAAGGTCAGCTGACTTTCAGCGGAAAGAACACTTAACTGTGTAAACTTCGCCACTTCCGTTTGTTTTGTTTTGCTTTGTCTTGTGATTTGTTGTTCTGTCTTTTTCTGTTTTGCTTTGATTTTCACGTGTCTGTCTCTTTTTATGTCTACGAATATATAATACTCTTATGGTTCAGTTGTGTGTGTGTGTGTGTGTGTGTGTGTGTGTGTGTGTGTGTGTGTGTGTGTGTGTGTGTGTGTGTGTGTGAGACAGAGAGAGAGAGAGAGAGAGAGAGAGAGAGAGAGAGAGAGAGAGAGAGAATGAATGAATAAAAAAAAACTAAGCTAACAAAAAACAGATTAGTTTCATCGATAAAACCATCACAAACTAGACAAATATCCAGGGCCAGTCCTTTTCTTTACAGTCTGGATACGAAACGGCCAGGTAACCGGTTAAAATGGGGTAACTAGAATGTTATGAGTTGTAATTAGAGGAATAAAATCAGAACAGAACAAACAACGACAACCCTAGCTGTTCAAACCATGACGGTACATAAATCAAATTTACATGACAGTTACAAAAGTGAACACACACACACACACACACACACACACACACACACACACACACACACACAATGTCATGGAGAGTCACAGGAAAAGGGAAATTTCCAGCACAACATTTTTATAGGGTAGTGATACAACTTGTGCTGTCAAAGATCCCCCCCTCCCAACCCCCCCTTGCACCCCTTCTTCCCTCCTCCCCGTCCGCCTGCACACTCATCACCCCCCCACCCCCCCATCTTTTCTGTATCACATTCAATTCTTTTTTTTTAATGAACCAGTTTTATATCACAGTCAAATGATTCCAGGTTACTCATTTTCACTTCACTGTCCATCCTTTGAAGAATCCGTTAAACTGTCTCCAGTGTCGGTCTTGAAGATTTGGAATAGACCTGTAACAAAAAAAAAAAACATCCTTTGAAATCATGATTTGTATTTCCCTGCTTTTCACTCTAGACGCACAACGTGAACACGACATTGTTTTCAGTTTTTTTTTTTTTTTTAGATTCCAGGCACCATTTGAAACCAAACACAACAAAACCACTTTCTGAACTTCAGCTTGGGCTTCCCTATCACTCGTTTTCACCCTTCAATTCGTTTGATCATTTTCAGAAAACAGTTAGCCTGCTGGATGAGGCATTTGTTCCTTGATCCTGGGGTCCAGAGATCAACGCTCGCTTGAGACAGCCAGGACAGAGGGCAGAATCTCTCGGAAGCCCAACTCGATGCACACAGCCCACTCCGCCAGGACAGAGGGCAGGATCCCTGGGAAGCCCATCTCTATGCACACACCAACTCTGCTAGGACAGAGGGGAAGATCTGTTGGAAGCCCATCTCTATGCATACAGCCCACTCTGCCAGGACAGAGGGCAGAATCTCTCGGAAGCCCAACTCGATGCACACAGCCCACTGCCAGGACAGAGGGCAGGATCCCTGGGAAGCCCATCTCTATGCACACACCAACTCTGCCAGGACAGAGGGGAGGATCTGTTGGAAGCCCACCTCTATGCACACAGCCCACTCTGCCAGGACAGAGGGCAGGATCTGTTGGAAGCCCACCTCTATGCACACAGCCCACTCTGCCAGGACAGAGGGCAGGATCTGTTGGAAGCCCACCTCTACGCACAGACCCAACTCTTGCAGGTCAAGGGAAAAAAACGCTTTGACAGTAGCAGAGAATAAGATGACGAAAACGACATCGAAGATGAAAAAGAAGACAAAAAAAGATCAAAGCAAGAACAGAAAGCAATCATCTGGCCAACAGAGTGAGAACGGAGGTAGTGTGACCTTACTGGAAAACGAAAATAAGGAAAACTTGGCTCAGGGCGATCAACGGCCGCTTGAATGAAAAGGAAGAAAATGACTCTGGGCTGGAGCACAGGTTAGCCGAAGATGTTGAGATAGATAGTGGTGGGAAAAGGTTGGAGAAAATAATAATGGAGTTATGTGCGCGAATTTCTAAACTAGAGAAATTGGTCGAAGAGCAAACAAGAACAATTGCTTCTTTCAAGAAAAATGCGGACGGAAAAACAAAAAAGCAGTGGGACGCAAACACAGGAGACCCGCATAGCCCAACCTCCACAGACCCGGTCCTACGCAGAAGTTTGGCTCCTCATCCTCACCTTACCAACTCCCCTTCATCAGAGCCGACCAGCCTCCCCATCCAAAGGTGAGTCGACGTACAGAAAAGGATGTCAAAAAAAATCAGAGAAGCCTATTCCAAAGAAGAAGGCAGAAAATGACGTCACTTCTAAACACGTCATAGTTCCTGAAGAAAAAAAAAAATGCGTCAGAACCACTACACACCATCAGATTCGCCCCGTGTGCTGATACTGCAAGACTCGACGATGAAGAAAATAGATGCAGCCAGACTCGGCAACGCATACGGTCTACAGGTGGCCTTCCGCAATGCCTTCACTGTAGATAAAATAGAGGATGTGGCGAAGTCTGCCAGTGAGGAACTTAAGCCTGCACCTGACTGTGTGGTGCTCCACACAGGCATCAACGATCTGAAAGCAAAGGATGCAGCAGAATGTGGTTCTCAAATGGCTTCAGCAGTGAAAGGAATTAAGGCGATATTTCCAAAAGCCCACGTTGTAGTAAGCCGAGCTTTACCAGTCAAATCAAACGTACTGGAAGCAAAAAGAACCGTCTACAACGCCTACACCTACTCAGAGATCCTCAAGCGGGGTACGAAGAACGTGACCTACGTAGGCTACGACGCCATGCACAGGGGCCTCCACTTCCAGGACTACATCCACCCAAACGCTGAAGGTGCGAAGTACATGGCAGGGAACCTTGGCCGCCACCTGCATCGCCTCTTCTGGGAGCGACCTCGACGGAGGCAGAGACGCAGAGCTGACCGTTGGTGCCCCCCTCCGCCTGCGTTCATGCCCCATCCTGACTTTGGTTGTCCCACTTCCTCCTTGGGCCTTCATGCCATAAACGGACAATTTTGTTTGTACAATAGCTATAGGGTAAAATGTCTGCGAGGTCTTTGGAAACAAAAACAGGCATACTTTGTTTTTTTTTTTTTTTTTTTTTTTTTTTTTTTAGGAAGAGATTTGGAGGAGACCTGCCCACTTTGTTTTCCTTTCTCAGGTTTTATTCTCCTACTTTTCTATTTCCAAATACCTTTCAGACATGATAACCTACTAGTGAAAAAAAAACAACAAAAACATTGATATTGAGACACTATTTATCATGAAGAAGAAAAAAAAAAAAACACTAACATAAAAAAATCCTACAATGGAACTGTCGCTCTATTACAAAAAATATATATTACTTAAAGCAATATTTATCATCTGAAAATATTCAAGTGTTATTACTACAATCATTGAATGTAAAGCAGTGATAAACTGCCTGTTATACCTGGATATTACCACCCTCCAGTTTTTGAACAATGTTCAGACCGTCGTGTTCAAACTGCTATTTATATAAGTGAAGGTCTGGACCATTGCATAAGAACACCACCTGTAACTAATAGCATATCATCTGTTTCATGTTGTGCCGTTATGGTAAAATTCTCATCAAATTTAATTTTGAATCTTGCTTCAGTCTATCTACCAAAAGGACCCAATAACGAAAACACAGAATGGTTGAGGGAATTTCAGGATCAAAGGGATAAATGGATCATAGGAGGTGACTTTAACGCTCATGCACCTTTTGGGATAACAACTGTTCTTTCGTTTCAAATAATCGATATTAGATAATATTGCAGACTCTCCATTTTTTGCATACTCAATAATGGGAATATTACACGTATACCTGATATAACTACCATAATCCCTCCGCCATAGACTTAACATTTGCCTCTCCAATACTGGCAGTAAACTCTCATGGGAAACAGGGAATGATCCTCTAGGATCAGACCACGTTCCTATAACAATATCATTGAATAATAAAATGGAGGACAAAGAATATTTTGAAGAAGATATGATTCCAAAATACAATTATAAATGTGCAGATTGGTCTCTCTTTTTAAAGATAGTCTTAGAAACATGGATATAGAGTTTTCATCAGTGGATAATATAGACGACCAGTATAAACGTTTCTGTAAATACATTCTTGAAGCAGCAAAATATATCAATTCTAAAGCTAAAAAGCACAAATTCAAAGAAGCATAGCGGGAATGTTTGGTGGAACAAAGAATGTGAAATTGCAAACAACAAGAAAAAAGAAGCATTTAAGCTTATTTGCAAAAAGAGGTCAGTAAGTAACCATGAGAAAATGAAAGAGTCTGGAAAGGAAAGTGATGATGTAATAGAAAATGCTAAAGATGCAACACTGGAATAACTTTTGTAATTCTGAAATTAGAGATTGTAAAGATATGGGGAAAACTTGGGAAGAGATAAAAGCTATGAAAAATGGATTTGTATCTCTCTCAGTATCCCATAAAAATAAACAATAATAATATTCCTAGTGCTGAAGAAAAAAGCAGAAGCCTTTGTAAACATGTTTGCTAATGTTAGCTGCCCTGAGGGACTGACAGATACTGATAGAAATTATAGGATGCATGAAGAAAAAAGTGAAGCAAATAAAGAGGGAACACAGGATAAGTGTAATAATCTTAATGCTTCTTTAACAATAACAGAACTAAAAGAAACTTTACGACAAATTCCAAATAAAAAATCATCTGTAGGATTAGATGCAATATCTAATCAGATGTTAAGGAATTTGCCCGAAAATTTTATTGATTTTCTTCATGAATTATTTGATAAATGTTGGAGAAGTGGTGAAATGCCGAAAATCTGGAAACAGACAATTATTGTCCCTATTCACAAACAAGGTAAATCTACTAGCGATATTAAGAACTATAGGCCTATCGCATTAACATCCCATGTCTGTAAACTCTCAGAAAGAATAGTTCTAAATAGGCTTGTACATTATTGCGAAAAATATGATGTAATTCCAATTAACCAAGCTGGCTTCCGAAAAGGAAGATCAACAACAGAAATCTTAGTAAAATTAGCTACAATATAAAAAAAAATTTGCCAGACGTAAATGTATATTAGCCACCTTTTTTGATATAAACAAAGCGTATGACCAAGTGTGGCATTTCCAGCTCTTGAACAAAATTAAAGACATTGGCCTGTCTGGAAACATATATAACTATATTATAAATGTTTTTTGCAAGACAGGGTGATACAAACTAGAATAGGGAAACTTATTCAACATCCAGAAACTTATCAATGGGAATCCCTCAAGGGTCAGTTCTAGCTCCTCTTCTCTTCACCATATTAATGTATGATTTGCCAAGTAAGATCTCGAACAATGTTGTGCTTGTTCAATATGCGGATGATATATGCATGTGGATGGAAGTAACTCTGAAAAAGAAAACGCCCCCCCAGCGTAGTATAAATTATATAAAAAAAGATTTATCAACGCGAGCTTGACAAGATGGGTGAATATATGAAACTAAATGGGCTAAGTCTATCTTATGAAAAAACAAACATCATTCTCTTTAACAATGGCTTAAATCCAGATAGAATGCCCGACTTTACTTTGGGAAATACAACTATTAAATATGTAACACAGGTAAAATTTTGGGAGTTCTTTTTACTTCAAAGTTAACATGGAACATACACATTGGTAATTTACTAACTAAAGCAAGGAAAACGTTTAAATTTAATAAAAATAGTCTCTAATCAAAAATGGGGACAAAACCCATCTACATTAGTAACACTGTGTAAATCTTTAATGCGATCAAAGTTAACATATGCACAAGAAGTTTTTTTTTCAGCGCTCCAAAGTATTTATTAAAAAAGCTTCAAAGCATTGAATGTAAGGCATTAAAAGTAGCACTAGGTCTACCAACTCATGCATCATCATCACGAACATATTTTGAGACTCAAATGCTTCCATTAGAAGAGTATAGAGGATTAGCGTGTTGTAAATATGTAATTAAAAATTTAGCTATCAAAACATACATCAACTCTGACATAAAGGTTAGGTCAGATATTGACTTTCCTAAAAGAGCTAAATCAATATCCTCTCAAGTTACACTAGCAACATTCACAAGCAAAACTATAACCGACTCTGGCATTTTCTACAGATAAAGACTCAGTATCTGTCAGACCATCCTTTTTCCCAATACCAACATGGGAACTTCAGAAAGCTTATTTTGACCTGACCACACAGATATAAAGAAAGACGAAAACATAAATATGCTAGCCAGTTATACTAAATGCCATATTGAAGAGAACTACGCGAGTCATTTAAAGGTATACACAGACGGTTCTTGTATAAGCAGTAAAACTGGGTGTGCCTTTTTAATCCCTGATTTGAAAATTGAGAAATCGTTCTATATTGGATTACACAAGTCCATATTTACAGCAGAACTAACAGCAATACTTATGGCCTTAAATTATTTGATCAACTTCCCTCAAACTATATTTCAGATTCTTTTTTGTGTAGATTCTAAATCCGTTTTGCAGGCATTACAAGCCTTACAACTGCACACCCGGCCAGAAATGATTATATGGAAATTATTGCTTAATACACATGCTAATTGTAAGGGGTACCCAGATAACGTTTTGTTGGATACCATCTCACTGTTCTCTATACTATAACGAAAAGGTAGACAGGGCAGCTAAACATGGTGCTAAGTGTGGTTCTCAGTCTGAATACCTTCATTTTCCTCTTTCCTTGCACGAGCATTATGGGCTACTAAGGTCGCACATTTGGAATGTTTTCCAAAATGAAGTGAAACATCAAAACGACCAAGACCATTTTAATATTCAAAATATAAAAGATAACTTTATAACGACTAAAAATTACTTTCCTTAATGTATAGATGGAAACTTGATGCTTTCAAAACAAAATATGTCAAAAATATAGTTTGCATTTGTGGATGCAAAATATCTCCTAATCACATTCTTTCATGTCAAAGCTTGAAGATATTCATTCCAGTTTTATTGCAGAACCCGCTCAGTATATTCGATTCACCAGCTTTGACTTTATGACTTTTTTGTAAGTCTAGAGAACAGTCCAATTGGTCACTATCTATAATCAACTTTTTTTTTTTTTTTTTTTTTGCGGAAAGTGATGGAGGGGTAGAAGAGGAGATGGGGGGGGGGGGGGGGGGGGGGGGGGGGGGTGTTTATAATTTTGTTGACTTTTTTTTTTTTTTTTTTTTTTTTGCTATTATAATCGTGTAGCTATATATTCTTCCTACATTCAAATACACATACATTTTAACGCCTAGGCATCCATATGTATACACACGTACATGAATATGTAGAACTCCATACAGTTTTTTTTTTTTTTTTTTTGCTATTATACGCACGCACGCACGCACGCACGCACGCACGCACGCATGCACACGTGCGCGCGCGCACATTCACACACACACACACGCACACGCACTCGCACGCACGCACACACACACACACACACACACACACACACACACACATACACACACACACATGCACATGCACATGCACATGCATGCTCGTTTCGTGTAAAGACATCATCCTCAGACACAGAATGCTGCCAACCTGATGGTGGAATTAAAAACAGGCTATATTCATTAAAATCTAACCCAAAGTGAGCCTCTCAAAACCAGGCTATATTCATTCAAATCTAAAATGGACCTTTCAAAACAGGCTATATTCATTAAAATCTAACCCAAGTGAGCCTTTCAAAACTAGCAACAAAAACAACAACAACAAACACCAAAAAGAGAAAAAAAATGGAGGAGAAGGGGTAGGATGAGACGTGAAGGCGGAAGAGGAGGAGGACAAGAAGAGGGAAACAAGATGCCATTTCACTGAGTATTCACAGCCCAGGCGATTGCAAGAGGTACATCAGGCTAAGGAGAAGAAATTGTTGAACGGGGGAAAGGGAAAAAAACAGTCAAAATCTGCCCCCCCCTCCACCCCCCCACCCTTCCACCTACGTACGCTCCCACCCCTACATGTATCAGTTCTACGTAGATTTTGGTAAAACCGACTCGTCCTCTCTCCTTCATCGTTCTGGTGGTGCTGGTGCTGCAGCAGTTCATCAGAGACTGTTACTGATGTCTAGCACATTCTACCACTCACCAGTTCATCAGAGACTGTTACTAGTGGCGGCACATTCTTCCACTCACCAGTTCATCAGAGACTGTTACTAGTGGCGGCACATTCTTCCACTCACCAGTTCATCAGAGACTGTTACTGGTGTCTAGCACATTCTTCCACTCACCAGTTCAATCGCTGCTACATTTCAACCAGCTTCTCTGTCACGGCGCCAGACTTGGAGGGGACTGTCTTCTCTGCATGGTCTGTGACTGCCTGGCTGTCCAGGGGAAAGCTCTGCAGGTGAATCTTGTGCGTGGACAGCTGCACCCCGTCTATGATGCCTTCCACCGTGAAGCGCACGGCGTCGTTCCTGTCCCTGCCCTCCTCGTCCTTCACAGGGGACACTACGCCGTTCTGAACACAGACAAGGGCATGACGTCACAGGGGACACTACGCCGTTCTGAACACAGACAAGGGCATGACGTCACAGGGGACACTACGCCGTTCTGAACACAGACAAGGGCATGACGTCACAGGGGACACTACGCCATTCTGAACACAGACAAGGACATGACGTCACAGGGGACACTACGCCGTTCTGAACACAGACAAGGGCATGACGTGTGAATACCAAGATGTCCTCAAAGCAGCTCAGAGAACACGTGACGATTTGCCAGCGACAGCGTGTCCCTCATACAACAGAGAAAACCACTACTTGTCAGTAACGACACTCCTCAAAAGCAACGGAGAAAAAAAAATCATTTGGGAAACCCAAAGCTCCCACAACAGAGAAAACCACGACCTGCCCAGTAACGACAATCTCAAAAGCAACAGAGAAGAAAAAAAAACAACAACATACGAGTACCCAAAGCAGCAGTGACAACGTCACAGCATGGCAGTCACAAAATGCCCTTCAAACAACATGTCAAACGTAGCAACACGTCAGTACTAACATGTCCCTCACAGCAGTCACAGAATGTCCTTCAAACAACACATAAAACGCAGCAAACACGTGAGTACTAACTCGCCCTCAGGCACCACAGGGAACTGCGTTGCAGGTCAGCGCAGGGAGATCCCCAAAACAACACACAAGACGTCACAGCGTTCTGAAATACAACACAGAAAACGTTACAAAATGACAGTATGGGGAACTCAAAAAAAAAAAAAAAAAAAAAAAAAAAAAAAAAAAAAGGAAAAAAGATAAAAAAGAAAGAAAGAAAAGAAGCACAGAATGCGTTGCAGCATAACAGAGGTGGCTGGTCTAAAACACAACACAGCAAAACGTGACAGCAGGCGAAAGTTGACAGGTCCCCAAATCAATAAATGAACTTGACAGCGCTTCAGTACATGGAAGTCCTCAAAAACACGGTAAACGTCACAGCCTGGAAAACAACATAGACACTGTCACGGAATGGCAGTGTCGACATGTCCCCCAAAACAGCACAGAAACCTTCAAAGTATGTCAATACTGGGAGGACAGTACCATTAAGTCCCCAAAACAATAGATAAAACTTAAATACGGTGTCAGTACCATTAGGTCTCCAACACAACACAGAAGACGTCACAGTCAGTGCCTAAGGGTCCCCAAAACATCACAAAAAAAACGTCATAGTATGTCAGTACCAATAGGTCCAAAAAAACAATACAGAAAACGTAATGTATGTCAGTACCAATAGGTCCCCAAAACGCTACAGAAAGCGTCCTAGTTTGTCAGTACCAATAGGTCTCCAACACAATACAGAAAACTTCATAGTATGGCAGTACCAACAGGTCCCAAAAATAATACAGAAAACATCATAGTATGGCAGTACCAATAAGTCCTCAAAACAATACAGAAAACTTCATAGGGTGCCAGTACCATCAGGTCTCCAACATAATATAGAAAACGTCACAGTCAGTGCCCGAGGGTCCCTAAAAACATAACAAAAAACGTCACAGTGTGCCAGTACCAATTAGTCTAAAAAAAAACAATACAGGCAACAACAAAGAAAACGTCACATGTCATTGTTGTGAGGTACACACACACACACACACACACACACACACACACACACACACACACACACACACAGAGACAGAGAGAGAGAGAGAGAGAGAGAGAACGTCACAGCTGTCATTGGTGGGAGGTCTCCAAAACAACACAGAACATGCCACAGAGTGTCAGTGCCGGGAAGTACCCAAACGAAACATAGAAAAACGTGACATGCCACACTCAGTGTCTGGAGGTCCTCAAACCAATATAGAACATGCCACAGTCAGTGTCAGGAGGTCTTCAACCAATATAGAACACGCCACAGTCAGTGTCAGGATGCCTTCAACTAATATAGAACATGCCACAGTCAGTGTCAGGAGGTCCTCAACCAATATTGAACATGCGAAAGTCAGTGTCAGGAGGTCCTCAAGCAAATAAAGAAATATGCCACAGTCAGTGTCAGGAGGTCCTCAAACCAGTAAAGAATATGCCACAGTCAGTGTCAGGAGGTCCTCAAACCAGTAAAGAATATGCCACAGTCAGTGTCAGGAGGTCCTCAACCAATATGGAACATGCCACAGTCAGTGTCAGGAGGTCATCAAACCAATAAAGAATATGCCACACACAGTGTCAGGAGGTCCTCAACCCAATATAGAACATGCCACAGCATGTCAGTGCCGAGACTTCCTGTGATTACCACAGACACATTTTCGACACCCACTCACTCCCCCAGCGCCGATCAAGTATTGAGGTAGTGGAGGATTCCACACTCTTCTGAGGCCGAGGGTGCAGAGACCTAGTAACAATGACACACTAAGGTCAGGGTACAGAGACCTAGTAACAATGACACACTAAGGTCAGGGTGCAGAGACCTAGTAACAATGACACACTAAGGTCAGGGTGCAGAGACCTAGTAACAATAACACACTAAGGTCAGGGTGCAGAGACCTAGTAACAATGACAGAGGGTCAGGGTGCAGAGACCTAATAACAATGACAGAAGGTCAGGGTGCAAAGACCTAGTAACAATGACACACTAAGGTCAGGGTGCAGAGTCCTAGTGACACTGACACACTAAGGTCAGGGTGCAGAGACCTAGTAACAATGACACACTAAGGTCAGGGTGCAGAGACCTAGTAACAATGACACACTAAGGTCAGGGTACAGAGACCTAGTAACAATGACACACTAAGGTCGGGGTACAGAGACCTAGTAACAATGACACACTAAGGTCAGGGTGCAGAGACCTAGTAACAATGACACACTAAGGTCAGGGTGCAGAGACCTAGTAACAATGACACACTAAGGTAAGGGCTGCAGAGTCCTAGTAACAATGACACACTAAGGTCAGGGTGCAGAGACCTAGTAACAATGACACACTAAGGTCAGGGTGCAGAGACCTAGTAACGATGACACACTAAGGTCAGGGTGCAGAGACCTAGTAACGATGACACACTAAGGTCAGGGTGCAGAGACCTAGTAACAATGACACACTAAGTCAGGGTGCAGAGACCTAGTAACAATGACAAGGTAAGGTCGGGGTACAGAGACCTAGTAACAATGACACGCTAAGGTCAGGGTGCAGAGACCTAGTAAGAATGACAGAAGGTCAGGGTGCAGAGACCTAGTAACAATGACACACTAAGGTCAGGGTGCAGAGACCTAGTAACAATGACACGCTAAGGTCAGGGTGCAGAGACCTAGTAACAATGACACACTAAGGTCAGGGTGCAGAGACCTAGTAACAATGACACACTAAGGTCAGGGTGCAGAGACCTAGTAACAATGACACGCTAAGGTCAGGGTGCAGAGACCTAGTAACAATGACACACTAAGGTCAGGGTGCAGAGACCTAGTAACGATGACAGAAGGTTAGGGTGCAGAGACCTAGTAACAATGACACACTAAGGTCAGGGTGCAGAGACCTAGTAATACTGACACACTAAGGTCAGGGTGCAGAGACCTAGTAATACTGACACACTAAGGTCGGGGTGCAGAGACCTAGTAACAATGACACACTAAGGTCAGGGTGCAGAGACCTAGTAACAATGACACACTAAGGTCAGGGTGCAGAGACCTAGTAACAATGACAGAGGGTCAGGGTGCAGAGACCTAATAACAATGACAGAAGGTCAGGGTGCAGAGACTGAGTAACAAAGACACACTAAGGTCAGGGTACAGAGACCTAGTAACAATGACACACTAAGGTCAGGGTGCAGAGACCTAGTAATACTGACACACTAAGGTCAGGGTGCAGAGACCTAGTAATACTGACACACTAAGGTCAGGGTGCAGAGACCTAGTAACGATGACGGAAATATCAAAGCAGGGATGGGTTGGGACACCAGTCGCAGATGCTGTAAAAGAGCTGATGGAGGGTCTAAGAACAGCACAGATGTTGTAAAAGTGAGGAATCGGGGAGTGGCGGGGGACTTCCGCTGAAGCAAATACGTTCATGAGGTGCACTGGATGCCTCTGCTGGCGATGACAAATATCTATTCACTATGTTTCTATACATCCTCTCGATGGGGAGGGGGGGCAGGGGTGAGGGGGATGACGGGAATCTCTTGACAACTCCACAACCCCTTATCCCCCCCCCCTCCTCTCCCGTCCTCATAATGTTGCAGCATGCCAAAACACACAAGAGTATCATGGACTCAACCTGTGGGCAGATAACCACAATCGACTGCCAGATCTGCAGGTAAACACAGATCTGCCTGCAGATAAACACAGATCTGCAAATAAACAAGCAGGTAAATAAGCAGATACACAGACGCTCACCTACACAACAGTGTTAATCTGCGCAGAGTCGGGAAAGCTTGAAAATGTTGTAGAGACACACTTCACATACAGAGAACAGACAAAGATACACACACACACACACGGAAGGAGCAAATTAGAAGCCGAGCAAACAAGCGAGAGACCGACAGACCGACAGACCGACAGGCAGACAGACAAAGAGAGAGAGGCGGAGGGGAGAGTGGATGCGAGAATGAAAAGACATTCAGAAGACAAACAGCAAGTTGAGGTGAGCTTTGCTATTTTCATTTAAAGTCTGTTTGCACCTCTTCACATTCTATTGTTAAACTTAAAACAAAAAAACAACAACAACAACAACAACAACAACAATAATAATAATAATAACAACAATAACTTTAGATAAAAATGGCAAGGGTAATGTATGACGTAAATATAAAAGTCAATCAGAGCCAACATGGAGAAAAGTCTGTTAAACAATTTCATAGATGAGACTGGTCCTGTCTACATATTTTCTGGCCTTAGAACTGGAATTCATTTCTGCTATATTGCCCTTCTTGGTTCATACTAATTCCATGTAATGGCTCTGAAATATGACTGTCAGGTTCTGGATGAATACAAGGCCATGTGGTATGAGTGTTCTTTTTTTCATGAATTGATTTGAAGTTTGTCAATCTGACTTCGAGCGTGAGGACAGAGGTTTTCTGAATAATCAAGAACATTTTAGTTGTATAAAGCATTCTTCTCCCATGAAACACAACTGATTTCCTGACACATGTATTTGGTGAGTTATGTTCCCCACAATGGTCAGTTGTGCACAGTGTCACTAACGATGTAGGCAGGTGGATGGATTAAGCATCTTTGATTTCGGACGTATGGACATTTCACCGTGAGCTTTTTTGAACAGATATAATCGATATTGCAAAGAACACAGTGCGAATAAGTTAACTTTAACTCGTGCCTGCGTGGAATGAGAAATATGTCACAAATGATAAAAACAAAAGATCTCCAATAATCTTTGACGTTGTTGAATACACTCTTCGTACCGCGTACTTCTAGAGCAGTTACCTTCCTGCATATCATCCCGTTGTATTTACATGTCTAATGATTGACCACTGGCATTCGTTTCCAACAAACAGTAGCAGATCTGCAACAAGTAACGTTTGTGCTTTTTGAGAGAAGCAGACGACCGTATTAAAAAAAAAAAAAAATCTGATCTGTACATGATTCATCGTCAGAGGAGAGGTAAATGATTTTTTTTTTCACATTTCAGATCTTGCGACATCTTAAGACTGCCAACAAAGTGTCTGGCACTACAAGAGAGCACGGAGGCATCACACAGCGCACATGAATACAACTTCCAGTCTGCATAAGAAAAGCAGGACCATGACCTTGTGTTGGCAGAACTGCTGAAATAGCTGGAAGGGAAGGAGAAGCAGGATGACTCGTAAGTAAGCTCGCTCAGATCACTGATCTCTGCAAAGAGACACAGGATGACTCATAAATAAACTCGCGGAGATCACTGCTCTCTGCAAAGAGACGCAGGGTGACTCATAAATACGCTCGCGGAGATCACTGTTCTCAACAAACAGACGCTAGCTTGCCTGAATGTGAACTTTAAAAAGGGTGCGCATCACAAAACTGAAAGACAAACATTTGCACACACCTTGAACTTCTTGAAGATTTTGGGGAGACAACAGATGGTTCTGACGTATTCATTCTCTCCTGTCTTCAGGTTCTTGATGTAGATGGGAGCCCTCCCCGCCGGCATCGTCATCTCCACCACTGTCTGTCAGCAATTAACCAACCATTCCGTCATCTCCACCACTGTCTGTCAGCAATTAACCAACCATTCCGTCATCTCTACCACTGTCTGTCAGCAATTAACCAACCATTCCATCATCTCCGCCACTGTCTGTCAGCAATTAACCAACCATTCCATCATCTCCGCCACTGTCTGTCAGCAATTAACCAACCATTCCCATCATCTCCACCACATTCCATCATCTCCACCACTGTCTGTCAGCAATTAACCAACCATTCCATCATCTCCACCACTGTCTGTCAGCAATTTAACCAACCATTCCATCATCTCCACCACTGTCTGTCAGCAATTAACCAACCATTCCATCATCTCCACCACTGTCTGTAAGCAATTAACCAACCATTCCATCATCTCCACCACTGTCTGTCAGCAATTAACCAACCATTCCCATCATCTCCACCACTGTCTGTCAGCAATTAACCAACCATTCCATCAAATCAATCAAAGAAATAGACCGGCCAGTCAAAATCAATTAATCGATTTCGATATCAGTCAGCTTTTTATGCAAATCAGTCTGTCGTTTGGTCAATCGGCCATTGAGTCGATCAGCCAATCGACTGTTCAATGGATTCAATCAACGAACCAGTCTCATCTTCGATCAAGCTAATTGAATTATAACAGCACTTCACCAATCTGATAATCAATCGATCAAGTTGTTAACCTACATTTTCGTTTGTAACATGGGTATGCATGCACTTTAATCAACCATTCTACCAATGAATTCATCGATCATTCCTATGTGTGTACTTTAGTCAGTCATTCTATCAGTGAACTATTGATCATTCCTTCTTCCTTCATCCATCCATTCAACCTTTTTATCCATCCATTCATTCACACCCCCCCCCCCGCCCCCAGCTCAAATCCACTTGTCCTTCCCCCGTCAACCATTCACCCCTCTCTCCATCCATCCATTCGTCCTTCCTTTTCCATCCATCCATCCATCCAACCTTCTACCCATCCATTCATCCAACCTTTCTAGCCATCATCCATCCAACCTTCTCTTTATCAATTCTTTACCCTTCACTCCGTCCTTCAATTCATTTTTTTTCTGCCCACCCATTGAACCTTCTATCCAATTTCCATTCATCCTTCTCCAACCACCTTCCCCATGCTCACCATTCATCCCTCTTTTTATCCATCAACCCCACCCTTCCTTCCATCCATCCTTCATCCTTCCCTCGTCCATCCATTCAACCTTCTCTCTATCCATTCATCCATTCTTCCCTCAACCCCCTCTATTTATCCTTCCCTCCTACCATCCATTCAAACTTCCTTCCATTTACCCATTCGCCCTATTATTCATTTCATAATTCGCTTTGTCAGTTATCGGAAGCGTAATGGTGAATCCATGTAACCTCCAGTTTTCGTTTACAGTTCGTTTTCTCGGTTTGGTTGAACACTAACAAACTCGCGAAAGTCTTCCAACATAATCTTATTCGTTCTTTCGGCTATGCTTCCTTCCACTCCTCTCCCTTCTTCATTCATTCATCTTGCTATTTGTTTTCATCCTTGGAGGATGAAGGGGAGAGAGAAATGCTGAGTGGGGAGGTAGGGAGGGAAGAATGGCAATGGTTTCTCTCACAATGGAAAGAAAGCAAAACGTGATGATTTCCGCACACTTCGGTTTTTCACTGTGATACCTGTTGCATGTGGGCCAGCCC
>JADBJO010013442.1:38188-50688 GCA_016801955.1 Conus betulinus | reverse complement strand
AGTGCAGTGTAAAAAAAAAAATCGACAAGAAAGTGAGATACTGGGTTCTGGCAGTCAACCCTCGATTTATATATGATAGGCTAGTAATGCGTCAAGCATACACATATATGAACGCCAGACAATCTTAAAAAATATGAACGAAAAGAAGCATGCAAGCGGACAAATTGGTAATTGTGAGTAGTTTAATCCATCCTTTGGTGAGACTATCTGCAGCAGGGCGTTGTTCAGAGTTACCTTCCCTGGCCCGCAGATGCGGAGGTGTAGGGACAGTGGGCCTCATCTTCTTCGCGCTCTGCGCACTGAGAGATCAGATCACAGGGAGGAAAATGGTCAGTCAGGTCCGGCCACACTGACTCTGAACAGTTCCAGACACTACGTCCTGGCAGTCGATGAGGCTTCAAGTGGCGTGCGTGGAAAGAAAAGCGAAGTCTGAACTGTGTCCACTCTGAACAGTCAGTAAAAGAGCGAAAGAAAAAAAGGACAGATGGGGTGTGCTCGCCTTGCTCTATAAGCAAAGTCATCAGGAAACAGAAACTGAGGGGAACTATACTTTTGGAGGACAAAATCACGCCATGAGTCACACAGACCCGGGAATATAAAATAAATGCGGTGTGCCAACTGTCTTCCAGGTGAAGTACTCAGGAAGATCACGTGATCTGGTGGTCTGGGTAAGAACGATGCAACTTTTCATATATGGCTGACATGGAGCTGATCCGTCTAGTCCTGGTGTCTGTATGTATCCTATACAACAGCAATATGATTATTATGATAATGATTATTACTATTATTATCATCATCATCACTATAAGCACTGTTATCATGATTATCATCAGTATTGCCATGATGATGATGATAATGATGATATTGATAATCATTATTATTACTGTCGTCATTATTTTTCTTCTTCTAATTATTATTATTATTATTATTATTATTATATATATTATTATTATTATTATTATTATTATTATTATTATTATTATTATTATTATTATTTTTTTTTTTTTTTCTGTCTCATCTCCCATGCCAAGGTTGAGGCCTTATCCCCAAAGCTGTTCACCCTGTCTCTCATCCACAGCCACACCCCAGCTTGTCTCATCCCAGCCACGCCACGGGCAAATTACATGGAGCCACCAATGTCAAGTCAACATGAGGCAGCCCAGTACAGAAGACACTGCGTTGCTACCGAGTCACTGCAGTGGTGCTCGGTGATTCCTTTTTTTTTCTGATCCAACACACATAGAACGTCATCAACTAGGTCCCTAGTGACGTCAACAATGACTTAGTCGCAGAGCCAGCGAGAGTGAGCTTCCTTTCCGTGCGTTGCTTTCAAGTCCGTCTGCCAACCGTCCTCATGAACCCGTTGATATAGGTGACCTCGGCACCAACTCACCACATGTGTGACGTGAGAAGGAAATCGAAACTGAGGTCACCATGCAGCTGGGCAGGCATGACCACAGGGACTGAATTTTTTTTTTGTTTTTTTTCCCTCTTTAATGCTGATCAGTGAGGATGAGATGATGAAGGTGATGCTGCGGAAATCGATTCTGGTCTGAGACTGCAACAAAGGCTGTATGTTATGCTCCCTTTCATAATCTATATTCTGACATCGACCAGGCTCCAGAGCTGAGACACCTCAGCAATGCAATTTGAATTGATGTGAGATTACGATGAAAGCAATGACGTTTTCAAAATGAATGCATTTGTCAAATGGGAACAACGTCTTGATATACTTATTGACTGGGTAGAGGTGGTAGTAATAGGGATGAAGAAAAAAAAAAAAAAAAAAAAAAAAAAAAAAAAAAAACAGAATTGAGAAAGAAGTGAGGCAGGGAACAGTAAACAATAAACAGTAAACAAGTAGGGTAACTTTTGCGCCCAAAAGAAACCTAACACAGACTACCTTTTATTCAAGACTGGCACAGCCTTTTATGCTTGAATAAAATCAAACAAATACGAAGACGAACAATCTAATAGCGGGGGAAAAACAAGCACAGGCCAACAACTCAACTGTCTTCATAGTAATAACTTGGCAAAGATTTGGACTTAAGTGTGTGTGTGTGTGTGTGTGGGGGGGGGGGGGGGGGGGGGGGGAGAAACTCGGAACATGAAATTAAGATATGAAAACTCTTCACAAGCTGCCTGAGGGAACCATCGTATTCCCTTTCGAAGGCAGATCTATTTGTATAGCCTACTCGAGGTCTTTCGTCCTGTGCCAGTCTTGAATAAAAGTTACTCTGTGTCAGGTTTTCTTATGGGCGCCAAAGTTACCCTACTTGTTTACTGTTTAAAGAAACAGAACTAAATTTATTCCAGTTGAAAAATATGCGATAGAATTCTGGTAACAAAACAGCGTTCTGAGATGTATGCAAATTATTGAAAGGGACACATGCAATTTTTGTAACACAGAGAAAGATGCAGTTAATCACTCCCTGAGGGATCGTGAGTTTACACGTACTTCCTGGGAAGGGTTTAAATGTCTTTTTATGTTTTTTTTTATTGTTCACATTGTGACAGATTGTTCCATAGATCTGGAGATTATACCGTTTGGCACCAGTGACAAAACAAACTTGATGACATGTTAGATCTGATAGTTCCAATGGAAAATATTTCACTTATGCAGATGCAGAATTAGCAAACAAACAAACAAAAAAAAAAATCTTAGCCTAAACATGTTTTTAAAAGAACTGGACCATAGATATAAAATGGAGAAAGATCTATATTTGATAGTTACATTATACAAACTACCAAACAAAACAGGCCCCATATGTCAAACTAGCAGTGGGCTAATGCTTATTACACATGATGCATATGATCAGAAGAATGTGATACTGACATTTGTCACTACTGATTTGATTAACCAAATGTCAGATTTGATGGACTTGAGATAAGATGTGTAACATGTTTTATAACCATAACCGTGTATGACGTTTATGTACAGTGTTAATGATGATTGTTGGAAGTTTTCTTCATGTGTGCCCATTACACACACACACACACACACACACACACACACACACACACACACACACACACACACTCACACACACACACACACACACACACACACACACACACACACACACACACACACACACACACACACACACACACACACACACACACACACACACACACACACACAAATACCTGATGATGCTGGCAAAACCAGCACTAGAACAACATCTTGAGACGAATTCATTCAGTTAATAAAATTAGAACATGTGGTAACAGTCTTTCCAGCTGAGACCATAGGAAACCCAACGCTGGTTTGTTTGGTGGTTGAGGACAGTACTTCTCTGAGTCCTACCTGCACCTTCAAGTGCATCTTTTCCTTGTCTGCCTTTTGGCCAACTCTTAGGGGAAGTCCAGTGATGGTGAGGAAAGAATCACTGACCGCAGGGAAAATTCTGTTGGCAATGGGGAAAGACTCTGACCTGGGATTCTCTTCAAAGAGCACGTAAGACCTTAAGACGAAAGCTTGGACGTGTCTGGAGTTGCACTTTCATCACCTTTCAGCGGAACAGCAACGTTCAAGTTTACGGAATGCACACAGCAGTTGCTTGACTGTCGCCTCTTTTTTTTTTTTTTTTTTTTTTCCCCAGTGAGTCTGCAGTCATGAAATATGGGCTGGTACACCTATGGGAACGCTCCCGTGGAGGATCGGTTTTGTCACATGCAATGACCATTACAAAATGGTATCTGCCAGGGAGTACTATATCCTTTCACGCGTTAATGGAATGCCCTACGGTTTCCAAGGGTGATGTGGTATTGCTCCCAGCTGGTTTGTCAGGTGGGTTAAGGATAGTACTTGTTTTGGTCCTACCTGCACCTTTGGTTATATTTTTTTCTTGAATATATGTATACAGACTGTCTAACTGAGCCCATAGCAAATCTAACACAGGGTGGGAAGCTGTGAGGGGAATAAAATCCAGAATATTAGATGAGTCCAATATAAATCAACCCCACGACCACCCAGCCTGCTGTCCACGACGCTGCCCAGTATTGGCGACACAAGGCAAATCAACAGGTCATTCAATGATGTGACTTTATCTTTTTTCATGCCCACACATACATAATATATTCATTCATAATGGCATGCTGAGATATACTTCAATTTTTTGGTTGGTTTCAACGCTCGTACATGGTTCTTAATTTCCAGGGTACCGTGATATATTGCCACTACGCCATCTACCTAATCAGCAAATGAACTAAGAGAGAGAGAGAGAGAGAGAGAGAGAGAGAGAGAGGGGGGGGGGGGGGGAGGGGGAGGGAGAGAGAGAGAGAGAGAGAGAGAGAGAGAGAGAGAGAGAGAGAGAGAGAGAGAGAGAGAGAGAGAGAGAGATTCATGAAACTGGTGACAATTGACAACAACATACAGTCTGTTCAAGAGTGAATGTTGTCAGTCGTCTGCAAGGTCGTTTAAAGCTGTACTCACCAGCAGAGGAAGATACATCAATGCGTTTCAGTTCCCTGGGCTGATGTGTGGATATACCGACACTGATTCTTGGAGTTGTAACAGTGTCTAAACGATGATGGGTCAGTTCGGTTTCCTTTACACTTTGCGTCGCATTTATATGTTTTTTTGCGTTCGTGACTTCCGTGTTCTTACTGGAAAAATATATCAGTGGGTCATGTGTTGATTTGAAACCTTTTATCGCGCGAGCATTTCCGCTTCCTGCAATAATAAGATAATCATTGCACAGTGTGCTGATCACTTAGTAGCGTGAACACACACACACACACACACACACACACACACACACACACACACACACAGATGCACGCACACATGTTCGTACGCGCACGCACGCACGCACGCACGCACGCACGCACGCACGCACGCACCCCCCCCCCCACACACACACACACACACACACTGACCCGGCGACACCCGACCAGAGCACACAGACAGAGAGAGAGAGAGAGAGAGAGAGAGAGAGAGAGAGAGAGAGAGAGAGAGAGAGAGAGAGAGAGAGAGAGAGAGAGAGAGACTCAAGACTCAAGACTCAAGATGATTTATTCATGATTAGGCCATTGCCCCTCATGAAGGGGTGCTAGCAAGTACAATCACAAAAGCACCCTAAGGATACACACAGACATATCCAATGTCTCATGTTCATAAACTATACTAAGATAACATAGAAGACCGCAGTTTGAAACGCTTTGAAAAGATAAATCGACAAGTTTCTGACTGTTTGTTCACAAGTACACGCCAGAAGAAGTGCTAATCTGAAGTGATTTGGGACTTTATAATACTTCAAAGGTACATACTGAGCTCTTAATTTTTGCAGGACAGGACAACATAACACAAAATGAACTTCACTTTCTATCTCCTCTTTGCAGAGTTGGCATAATAAATCTTCATTGCTATGGGGTCGGTGACGATAATAATGCACTGCAATTCTGAAATACCGAGTCTGAATCTAGAAGTTACGCATTTTAAATGCCTGTCCAAATTCAACAATAGGTAGGTTTTAACATTAGGCGCAGTGCAAAAAGATCTATACACGTTAAATCTTTCGCTGTTACTCACATAATAATTCCATTCTTGCCATCTGCATGCAATCAATCTATCTCTAAAATTCCGAAGAAAATCATCAATTGCATCAACACCTTGGTTCAACCAGACATAACCAAACCCATACATATATAAATTACAACGAACATTTGAGGCCCAGTTTCTTTTATCACGTTCGTCCAAATCATACAACATACGATATGCCTTATATGTAATCTATGCTCATCCATTCTAGTTAATTTTAACCAAAACTTAATACATTTTAAAGCAGAATTTATGTATATAGGATATCTGTTCGTTTCTCGGTATATCAGATCGTTTGGTGTTCGTATGTCGACGCCTAAGAATCGTTTGAGACCAAACAGATGTACTTTTCACAGTATAATGCTGCATTGTCTAGTCCCCATATTCCGCACCATACTGGACCACTGACTGAATCTAAGAGTCAAATAATTTTAGAAATGTGTTCAGAGAGTTATTTTTCAACTTATACAAGTTTTGCAAAATACATAACAAAGCATTCTTGGCTTGGCTAGAAAGATTATTGCACGCTGCTACAAAACTAATTCTTGTGGAAAAAATAAATTCCCAGATATTTGTACACATTTACAACAGGCATGATTATTCCATTATAAGTCCATTTCTCGCTAGCAGATAAATACCCCCCTTTCCTAAGCACAACAACATTACTTTTGTTCATATTCACCTTCAAGTGTAACGCTGCCGCTGCACGACACAGACTATTGATCTGTGTTTGCAGGCCAATAATGTTTTCAGCCACTAATGCCACATCATCAGCCAGTAATAAAATAAAACAGCTCAAAGTAATCGTGTGTAAAGATTGTACCATGTCTGCCTCCTCTTATCACTTCTAGTGCTAATTCATGATAAATAAAAAAAAACAGTATAGGGTTGCAAATATCACCTTGTTTTACCCCACGAGTACATTTGATGTATTCCGTCAGTTTAGCGCCACATCTGACCCTAGCTTTTACATTCATGCACATACTACAAATATAATTATACAGTTTGCCTTTAATTCCATTTTTCAGAAGTATCGGCCCCAACAAGTTCCTTTCTATAGAATCAAATGCCCTTTCAAAATCAATGAAGGCAACGTATAGTTTGCGGTTTAAAACAAAACGGTTTTTTGTATTAATGCCAATAAAGTAAACATATGGTCAACTGTAGAATACGAGAAAGAGAGAGAGAGAGAGAGAGAGAGAGAGAGAGAGAGAGAGGAGAGAGAGAGAGAGAGGGGGGGGGACAGGGAGGGAGGGACACACACACACACACACACACACGCACACACACACACATATGCACATCTCTCTCTCTCTCTCTCTCTCTCTCTCTCTATATATATATATATATATATATATATATATATATATATACCACTAAAATGCCAAAAAAAATTCTTAAAATGCTCGACCACTTGGGGAGCAACATCTGTTAAAAAAGGATGGTAAAAGGAAGTTTTAAAATCGACAGCTCTGTTTCGAGCGCTGGCTCTCGTCAGGATCCTGACGAGAGCCAGCGCTCGAAACAGAGCTGTCGGTTTTAAAAACTTCCTTTTACCATCCTATTTTTTAACAAAACAAAACAAACAAAACAAACAGAAAAAAAAAATATATATATATATATATATATATATATATATATATATATATATATATATATATATATATATAGAGAGAGAGAGAGAGAGAGAGAGAGAGAGAGAGAGAGAGTGAGTAAATAGATAAATAGATTTAGAGATAGACAGAGAGATAGGTAGATAGAGAGACAGACAGATAGACAAATAGGCATGCGTGCGTGTGTGTGTGTGTGTGTGTGTGTGTGTGTGTGTGTGTGTGTGTGTGTGTGTGTGCCTGTGTGTCTGTGTGTTCCTGTGTGCGCCTGTGTGTGTCTGTGTGTCTAATTTGATTTTTTTTTTTTTTTGCTTGTTTCGGGATGGTTTACAGCAAAATGGGTTTTGATGACGAAGCTAGAAACCAAACAAAAGCACAGGCATGATTATTATAATCTTGACCACTTTGTAAATGCTAAAATTATCTCATATACATATAAATAAATGAGTTGGACAATGAACATCAAAATAGGAGAGAAATATATTTGAGAAAATATTGAAGAAACAAAAGAAAACAAAACAAATAAACAATCAGCATGCCAATCAGTTGAGCAGTGTTCTTTAATGTAGTACACTTGCCTTACGTTCAGCTGTACCTATTCTAATACCACAAGCAGTTTAAAAGAGATTCATAATTAGGAAAAAATACTTTTCACTGACACTTGAAAAGTGTGTGTGTGTGTGTGTGTGTGTGTGTGCGTGCGTGCGTGCGTGCGTGCGTGCGCGCGCGCGTGCGCGCGCGCGCGTGTGTGTGTGTGTGTGTGTGTGTGTGTGTGTGTGTGTGTGTGTGTGTGGGTGCATGCGTGCGTGTGTGCGTGTGTGCATGCGCGCGCACGCATGTGTGTGTGTGTGTGTGTGTGTGTGTGTGTGTGTGTGTGTGTGTGTGTGCAGCTGAGCTGAAATTGTATTTTGCATTTTCACACCTCTGGACACTCTCCTGACTAGACTTGGTCATTGTATCCTCATGAAAGCAAGTTGTGGAAACTACGGATACAAACTGAAACTTTCACAGTTTGGCTGTTGAGCTCTTTTGTTTCTGCTTGTACGCCATCAACTTTACTCCAGCAGCTCTACAAATGTTGTCGACTACATATTGAAAGTATTACTCTATGCAATACTTTTTTTCACCATCTACAATTACTACCAGTTGTTACGGATGGAATGGGTTTATTGCGGGTGTCTGACTGTCTGACTCTCACATAGAAGTTACGAGTGCATGCACGACTTTTCTAATTCACATGCACACACACACACACTCACCCGAACACTGACAGCCAGGCAACAGAACAACACTTTTTTGTTTTGTTTTATGATGCCCGAGCCATCAGACACACATATATAATAAATACACGTTCATCAATAGGTCGGCACGCCAACCATAAGGTGTACACACATAACTATTTCTAAATATGATTGGCTATCTACTAGCGCTGCTGGTGCTGGCCATGTCCAGTCCAAAACAGTTCGCTGAGCGGCGCAGGGTTCCAACGATGACGAGGAGGATGCTAAAGACGACGAAGACGACGAGAACGATGAAGACGACGAAGACGTTGAAGACGACGTCTACTACAGAGTCAAGTCCGAGACACAGGACTAATTGAACACAACAGAGCTGTGGCTCAAAATCCCTACCACACTGTCGGCGTCTCTGCCAACGACAAGGCAACAGTCTCACACTGGAGCTGTGGATCACACAACAAACAAGACATAGCGACGGCCTAGCCAACAGGTCGCTGGATCAAATCTCGGGAGCGGCGCTCTAGCTTGGCAGCAGCGGCGTCTCCAGCCCAACTGACTCAGCGGGTAGTCGGTCCCGGGAGTAGTGACAGGCAGGGTAGTTGTCAGCACTCCGGCCGACCTCTCCATGCCGACACGAGGTGGAGAACAAGGGGGCAGAACACAGCTACGGCCCTTGACCTCAGAAAGTGGCAGCCACTTCTACCTGGGGGAAAACTGATTAACCACCTTGATTATCATGGCTACTATTCATTGCAATCATGACTACATTCATAATCATTAGCCACATCAAATTCCACACGAACTTGGCACAAACATCAGCATGTTCTTTCTTCAACACTACAGCATTCCCTTTTCCGGAACCATATCACTACAACATTCGCTTTTCCGGAATCACAACACTACACAGGGAAGGATTTCAATATAAACCTTTTGAAATATAGTTTTCCAAATTGGGGGGAAGGATTCCCACCTAGATCCTCTTCAATAAACCATGAATACAATTCATTACACACAAGTAATGATTACTTTTCATCAAACTATGAATGTCTTTCCTCATGACAATTTTTTTTTCTTGTAACACAACAAGAATGTTCATTTCATATAATCACCAGATTTTAGAAGGTTTCTTTTTCAAAAAATTCATCTACTCAATATATATAAGGGGAAGATTTCCACACACTCTTGTTTACCAACACACAAAACTATTCAGTATTCATATCAAGAGTGAGTTAAATGCTCATCCACATCAAAAATCAAAACCAGCATATATGATAGTCTATGTCACTTACTTTGGGAGCTTATTATCCATTGCATCAAAACTCTCCCTCATCTCACAAAGCCTAGCTAAACCACATTGGAATACTCACTTTTTTTTTCATCGTGAAGTTCATAACTAGTTAAGTCACAGAATAAACAATTTGTGTGTGTGTGTGTGTGTGTGTGTGTGTGTGTGTGTGTGTGTGTGTGTGTGTGTTTTCCTGAAGACCCCCTCCTTTAGCACTCACTTCATCTATTCACGTTTTCCGAAATAATTCGTTTTGCTACCCTATCAAGTCATAGGATAACAGAACACAGCAAATACTTTTCTTTTCTAAACAAAACCTTCACAGTGCGCTGAGGAAGTTTCAGTCGCTCCTAAACGGGATTACGGGTTCGGTTTGCTAATAAATAAACATTGAATGATAAATACCTGACTTCCACCAAAAACAGATGGGAGTCCCTTCCGGGTACTTGCGTTGCCAGAATCACTGCAGAAACTGCCTAACCGTTTCAGCTCACTCGGCTTAAACAGAGCGGAGGTGAGCATCAATCAGGTAAACTTTTCAACCGGCTTCCGGACGACTACCTTCCGTTTAGCAAGGTTGCACGAAAATTTGTGACTGGACGGGGAACGACCATCACACCAGTGCTGTATTCTTAAATAACAAACAAGTATGCATCTGTATGAAACAAGTGATGGATGGCTTATGCATGTTTATATGTCATGAGCACACTTGCTTGAATGAAGATAAGTGATTGCTCGTTCATTGTTGTTGTCCTGAATGATTTGAATCTTGCCTGAAGAAGACCCAAGAGGTCAAAATGCATTGCATTTGGTATTGTGATTTGTTTGTCTACGTTTTCTTGGCGGCTCGCTATTAATTTCATTTCAAATTTGTTTAGATTTCCGGCTGCAGTCGCCTCACTTTGCAATTCGATCTAATTTCAAATATCTGCGATACTACTCTATTCATTCTTTGTGATATTCGTGATTTTTTTTAACGTTCTTTTACCATACTGATTTTTTTTTCTTTTTCCAAAGCAGCGATGCATTGTGACAGCGTGGGAGTAATCATTTCTTGAGGTGGCAGGTTTAAGGCTTGGGAATGTTGACGTTTGTGAAGGCACTCTTTGTTTTTGTCCAATCATTGATGCGTATTGTCTATTGTGCACTGGGGGAAAGAGGCAGTGAACATTATTAGAAGACGTTTAGAAATCTGCGAGAAGGGTAATCTCAATTAGAATTCGAGTTCAGGGAAAGTGATCACGCCTTTTTGATGCGCCAGATGGCACTGGCTGGCACGCTCAATGCAATTTCGCTCCACGAGTCAGCTTAACAGTTCAAACAGAGTCAGCTTAACAGTTCAAACAGTCAACGAGAGCTGCTTGGTTTGGTTGCCTTGTCAATTCAGGTTTAGTCAAATAAAGAGGCTGGGAATGATGCAACTCAAAGACATAGACATTCTCCAAAATGTCTGCCGTTAATTCTGCTGTCCTCTACAGTTTGTGAAGAGAAAAGCTGAATCTGTCTGAAATCTGAATGGTGTAACATAGTTTGTGCATGGGCTCCCAGTCACGTCGACACTGAGGCAATGAAATGGTTAATAAACTTACCATGAATGCCACAAATCAGCCCAGTATCTATCCCTGACATCAACCTGAAATCTACAGCTCAGACACACGTCAAAGACCTTTGACAAGAGACATGTAACTTGCAAAATCCGTCTAAACCTCAGAATGTTTTACTATGTACCACTAATGACCATAAAGAAGAAAGAGTTTTGTGACAGTTCGTATCCAGGGTTGAATGCCTGTCACACTAGCACAAATGCACGCAAGCACACATGATAGCATTTTCCTCGTGCGCACGCAATCACTCCAGACAACCAGAAGGCGCAACTACACTTTTCTTTTCTTCTCCCCCTCCTTACTGGGGGGACAATTTACTGAACAATAGTCAGCAACACAATCCAAAATAATGTTCGATCAATACACGGCATTCTTTTACAATTTCTTCATTCAGTCATCCTTCCTAGAAGAGGCATAAATATCCCACATATCATTTAGTTATATATATATATATATATATATATATATATATATATATATATATATATATTTTTTTTTTTTTTTTTTTTTTTTGTCGGTGATCCTCTTCTTTCCAATGGGGAGACAATTCACACAACGTTAAATCATAGGCAAAATCTTTTCAACGATTCTCTCTTTCCCCATGGGGAGACAATTCACCAGCTTCGTAAAAAAAAAAATGAGATGGCTTACAATTAAGGAAAATGTCCAAGACACATCCCAGGGGAACAATAAGTAATCATGACAGACCAGCACGACGTTCGTTCAACTCATGAACTTCTTCCACGACTGCCGCAGTCACTGCCCACTTCTCATCTAAATTCGCCAGCCACTGGAGATAGGCGGGTGCTGCCTCAGCTACCCTGGAACTCTCTGGTTTCCTTTACTTTCAGGCATCTAGTACTGCCACAGCACTGGGGGCTAAAACACGAACGAAGTTCCCTAGGTGATAGAAGAAGGAAAGGGTTAAATGAGATGAATTCATGTTGCCTAATTAGTGTGCCCCTACTAGTGAAGATTTAAACGATAGATTCTTTTTTTTTTTTTTTCTATAGTTTATCCCTTGTTTTCTTTTTTCCCCATGTGTCTGTACTTCAGCAGGTAATTGCAGGTCACAGACGCATTCCCCTTCCGTTCAAAGCACCCTGTCTGGCCACGTCTCCAGGCCATCTCTTGGCTATACCTTGTTCTTTCTTCCTTCACTCCTCCTGAGTATGTATTCAGTGATCGCTTCACATTACCAGCCCCTGGGTAACTTTT
>JADBJO010013442.1:28188-33188 GCA_016801955.1 Conus betulinus | reverse complement strand
TCTTCTGTCAACACTACCTTCCTTTATCATCTGGCTGCAGTAATAAGAAACAGCACAGACGATCGCACACATTCTGCTCAACACATGCTTTTGTTTGATCGAGCGCAACCACCATTCAGAATTCTCATAAGAACTTCGCAAATCATACGTATTAAAAGACTGTAAGCGCTGTCCACAAGTGGTGTCTCATTTTCTCATGTGAGAGTTTTTTTTTTTTTTTTTTTTTTTTCCAGCGGTAATGAAGCGTGCTGTCTGAATTTCACGGAAATTATGAGTGGTTTACCCACAATGGCAATGATGCATGGTGTCTCATCTTCACGTAAATTGTGATTATTATTTTTTTTTTTTTTTCACAGTGGAGGTGATGCATGGTGTTCTCATGTTCACAAAACCTATGAGTGGTTTTCCCACACTTGCAACAACGCCAGTTGTCTCCATTTCACGTAGATTATGAGCGGTTTTCTCACAATGGGGACGGAGTGCTCTCTCTCTCTCTCTCTCTCTCTCTCTCTCTCTCTCTCTCTCTCTCTCTCTCTCTCTCTCTCTCTCATCTATTTGTGTGTTCATCTATTCCTGTATCGGGTGACTTATTTATCCATTTACTTCTTTATTATTTACGCATTTTATAAGTATAAATTTATTGATTTATGTCATTATTGATTTCCTTTGTTACTTATTTATTTATTTTTTCATTTACTAGCATCCGTCTGTGTGTCTAGACTTAATAAACGTCCAAATTTTGGTTTGCGTTCATTTTCCAACTGTTTCTCACATTAACAAGTCTGCGTCGATCAAGCCTTCGTCATTTTTTTTTCAAGGCAATGAAGCTTCGTACAGCCACTACGTTTTATGTTACAATAGATAAGAACACCACTACTTACCTTTTGAAGGGTGTTTTAGTTCCGCATCCAGGCACACACACACACACACACACACACACACACACACACACACACACACACACACTCTACTCTCTCTCTCTCTCTCTCTCTCTCTCTCTCAGAGAGAGAGAGAGAGAGAGAGAGAGAGAGAGAGAGAGAGAGAGAGAGAGAGAGAGAGAGAGAGAGAGAGAGAGAGAGACAGACAGACAGACAGACAGACTGACAGACGTACGGACATACAGACAGCAATCCGTCATCTGACAAAAATCACCCAGCTCATGCCATCTATCATTCACGTTTTTTGTGTTTGTTTGTCCCCAATTTGTATGCAGACAATAAAATTAATCATCAGTCAGTGCATTGATGTAAGGCGAACAGTCACGAGTAAGGCATGAAAATGACATCTTAATTTATGAGCTTTCAGTCATTCCTCCTCCTCCTCCTCCTCCTCCTCCTCCACCTTCTTGTTCAGTCTGAACACAAAAAAATGGTCTCGTTTTTCTGCAAATATAAGTAAGTCAAATAGCGCTTGCTACCATGCAATGTTATTTCCCGTTTCATTCCATGCCACATAAGCTATACTAGTCAAAGGATTTTTTTTTTAATCCTGTGTGGAATTTAGTGAGACAGTCTTCAACTATATTATTTCGACAAAAGAGAATTCAGAAAACTTTATTAGGCTTGTTAACTGTACAAAATTGGGTGTTGACTTCAAGTAATGATGCAAAGGTCCCCTTTGGCATAGAAGCTCCTCAATGCTTTTGGAACAGATTTACCCAAAGACACACGCTGTATCTCAAAATCCAAGATGGCCGCCGTCGGCCATATTGAGTAATGTGGTCAAAACATAGCCCAGGAACTTTTTGTCATAGAAACAAATGCAACACATGTTTGCTATACATTTTGAGGTCACTGAACACATTGCTATTATCAATATAATAGACTAGGACAAATTTAAGAAAAGCAAACACCCCCCAGGCATTTCTTGTTAGGAGCTGTCAGGCAACACTTTCTAATCGATTGGGTGTGTTGAATTCATTTCTTTCGTCTGACAAGACTGAAATTGCTTAGATGGCCTGGAATATGATGTTTTTTTTCAAAGTAGCCGACAAACGAAAGTACGGAACCGGTTTTGATTCAAACACACGTTATTTGCTTATGTTTTACACCACTTGTGCTAAACTTAAATACTTTTTTTTTGTAATTTTCTACCGGTATAAATCTGTTTCAGCCATTTGATTAAAGCAATTTTAAAAATAAGTGTCAAAAACAGTATAAAACACTAAAAAGTAACAAGAAACCTTATAGTGGCCTCATACCTTCACATTTTGACCGAAATCGAATGCTTCTACAAAGACTTAGCAACAGTCCGAAGACTGTGTCACAGATGAGACGTCAGAACAAAACAGTGAAGAAATAACATGCACTGAATGCAAGTGCCAGAAAGCCATGTGGAGAGTCGTGCTTCCTCAGCTGTTGCAATTCATTAATGAGGAAAAGAGAGAGAACTGAAAGAGGAGGTTGAAGATAATGTACAGAAGGAAGATATAGACGCGCTGCTGTCTCTTCTTGCTTCCAAGCAGTTCAGAGATCTTGTGGATGACTTTGTTACATCCCATGGTGATGCAAACTGTCAGTTTTGGTGGACTTACATGCAAATGGTGAAACTCATGCTAATGTTCACTAGAGCAAGCAGAGATGGTGACTGGAAGCTGCATCTGCACGGATTCACGTCCATGCTTCCATATATGATGCGATATGACCACACTTACTATGCATACTGGGGCTGTGTGTACGTGAGCGAAATGCAACAACTGCCAGAAGAGGTCAAAGCTGAATTTGAGCTGGAAACGTTGTGGTGAAACGTGGGAAGCAGCCTTTCAACCAAGTTGATCCAGATCAAAGCCAGGAGTGGCTCAATGGGACAGGGAAAAAAGTGTGGCGGAATCGTGGGTATCACAAAACACACCATCAGCCTTGAGCAGATGGACGCTGTCCTACAACATGCGATCCCACATTTCCTGTGAAACCAGAGAAGCTTTTGACACTGGTCTAGAGGATACTGTCAACCATAATGAGTGCAACAGAGGAAGAAGAAGGCAGGACAGGAAAGATGAAGATAGTGTGTTCACTACTATGAAGAACTTCAAACTGTTCTCCAGCGATGTTCCTGAAGAACGGCAAAACATTGCAACCAAACGATCTCGCCCACAAGAGCATTGAGGAGGACTTACTAACTGCACAGCAGAAAGGTCAACATCAGTTGAACACGTTTGTTGATGAGAGGCTGCTTCCTCATGCTGAAAGGAAGTTAAAGTTTCGTGATGCCTTGACAAAGAACACGCCACTAACTTCTGCAAGTCTGTATGAAGTAAACCAGAAGAATGTGCACAGTACCGAACAGAAAACAATAAAGGCAGACAGGAAGATTCTTCAGCTATTGGTCACTGCCTATGAGGCAGGACGGTTGACCTCTCTATGGGTTTAAAAAACGCGAACTGATGCCAGTACTCTCTGCACTAGCAGAGATGAATGGAACGCTACGTTCTGGTTCAAAAGCGCTTCTTCTTCAGGCGCTCACACGTGAAGTACCCTGTCCACCAAACCTAGATGTGGCTGATCTTGGTGACAATGCCACGCTTGTTGTTGATGGACAGGCACTCATCTGCAGCATTGGAAAACCCCAACAAACGACTACATTTGAAGACCTGGCAGACGTTTTCATCAATACTCTTCATCAAGCTGGGCGAGATTTCAAACGCATTGATGTGGTTTTCGACAGATACAACCAGACTTCCATCAAGACAGAAACATGGAGAAGACGAGGTAAAGATATCAGCCAATCAGAAAAAAAAAAAAAAAATGGTGAAGGCAGAGGGCCTGCCCCTACCAGCAAAATGGGAGAACTACATTTCTCACCCCTGATAACAAGGCTGACCTGGCGAAGTTTTTGTCACGACAGATCATACCGCATGCTCCAGTCGACCAAACTATTGTTGCAGATGGTGGCTTCAGTGATGTCACACAGGTAGAGTCTTCAAACCCCGATACAGATGTACATCCTCTGGAGGCTTCACACGAGGAGGCTAACACCAGGATAATCCTGCACTGTGTACACGGTGAGCTGAGGCAAACAGCATTGTTGTGTCCTCCAGGGACACGGATGTTGCAGTTCTGCTGCTGGTGCATTTTTCATCGCATCAAGTGTCCCAAAGTCTGGTTAAAAGCAGGCACTGCCAAATCCAGAAAATACATCCCCATTCATGCTGTTATAGAAACCACAGCCATTGAAAGAGATAAGCTCCAAAACCTTGCTGGATTTCATGCTTTCACGGGCTGTGACAGCGTCGTACTTGCTGCTGACATAGACAACTTGGGTGAAGGTTTTCCTGCAGCAACCTGATCGGTTGAGTTCAATGGGAAAATAAATTCTCACAGACGAAACACTGCGAAATGCTGAAGTCTTCATTTCCAGTGTGTATGGTGTACAAAACTGTGACTCGGTGAACATGGCTCAGTCAGTCATGTTTCGCGAAGCCCATGCACCAGAAACACTGCCTCCAACACGTGATGCCTTGTTTTTCCACACACAGTGGGCACACTATCAGACAGATATCTGGCTACAAGCTCACCTGCAGCATTCCTGCCTCCCCTCCCATCAGTTCCTGAGGCATGCACTGATGTGATCTTCTGTGGATGCAAAATGCAGTGCGCTAGTTCCCGGTGCAAGTGCAGAGCAGCCAGTCTTCCTTGCACAGAAGCATGCAAGTTCAGTGACAACAATGTTTGTTTCAACAAATGAAACGAATTGTATGAGTTCCAGACAATGTATCAGTGATTGTGACGTAAATAATGAGCCAATATTATGACTACGATTTGTATAGATTCGTTTGGCTGGCTTGATTAAAAAAAAAAAAAAAAAAAAAAAAAATACAATAAGATGGAAGAATCACTAAAGAAAGCAAAAACGATTGAAATTATTAGAGAAGTACTGATTGATTTGATTTACTTATAATGACCCATTGACTTTAACTACAAACAACTAGTCTTATCAATATTCTTCTCCCTTTCTTTCAATCCCTCCTCCCTCCCCCAATGGTAAAGACTTATTGACTATAA
>JADBJO010013442.1:0-27836 GCA_016801955.1 Conus betulinus | reverse complement strand
GTGTTTACAACTTTGGTCCACACCACCGGCGACCTACCACAATATTATATTTACGTAGCCATCCCCCTTGGATGGTGACCTATGGTGTGTGAAATTGCTACCTCATGCTTGCATTGTGCTCCCTAAGAATGAAAACAACGTTCCTCAGCCGTTTAGCCTCATTGTGAGGTATAGTGTAACCAATTGACAATAATTGTCACCAAGTTTTTATTTGAACGTAGTTTGCTGTTTTTATCTTCGATACGCCTGAGCATTGTAATGCCATTGTAATGGATGATAAAATTCAATACTGTGTTTATCAGGGGCCTATGCGCACAATTACAATGTTTGCGTTGATGGAACGAATCGTTCATTATAACGAATTCATACAGAAAGACTGCTCCAAACTAGAAGGAATAGTAAGGGACATCTTATAAATACTTTGGTGGGACAAAAATGAAAGGAAGAAATGTGTTGAAATAAGAACTTCATGAAATGTATCAAATGGGAACATTAATGTGACCACCTATTGTGTTTGTGTGTGCGTGCGGCTTAGATTCTTTGGGGTGGTCATGCCAGTTGTTCGGAGAATCTTGGTTTTGTAAATTTACCGTTTTAATAACCAAAACATGATTGCTTCAGTTTAGGGCAACCTGGAATCTCTGTGTTTGGGGCATCTGCTATATCTTTCTGCAGTCTTTCAACAATTGCTTGAGCGCGTGTATTGTCTTCTGAGCAAATGGTCTCTGAATCTGCCCTCTTCAGCAGATGTGTGTACAAGGATCACAAAATGTAGCTTCAGGACTTCTTTCTGAGAGAGAGAGAGAGAGAGAGAGAGAGAGAGAGAGAGAGAGAGAGAGAGAGAGAGAGAGAGAGAGAGAGAGTTCAGATAACTGAAACTTGTATTCAAACCAAACTCACACATTCAGTTTTAAAGAAAAATGAAAACATTGAGCACCTTGCACACAAACTTGCTATTGGCATTGTTGAGTAGATTCTTTACTAATTCCTCTCATTTTGAGATATTAGGCCATACGAGGAAATAAAACTGATAAACTGTAATAATTATCGATCCTAAACATTTACTCATCCGAGTAGCTTAAATAAAAAACACCATCTGATGAAACAAGAAAGGCCTTTAGATTTACTTTGACCTTGGTTTCGCTTAAAAACAACTTTACATTTAAATGATGGTTAAACTCAAGGATGCATTCAACTTTAGAATACCCTGGAAGTATTCATCCTCAGCATCTACTCATGCGAGTAGTTTTAAACACAAATACACTGTACCATTTCCCAAGAAAACAAATAATCATACACTTCTTAAGAACGCCAGAAGATATCGACAACTTCGAATCGGCGGTAGTCTAGTTCTTGTAAATGCAGCCAGGCATTTGCCCAACTGGACTGATTTTTCATCATAGGCTTGATTTCCATGACAAGGCCACTGCCCCTCCCTGCAGCCCTAATGATGCGTCTGACAGACACAATCCTGGGAACAAAATTCAAAACATGATGACCAATGTGTAAGACGGGACAGCCTTCTGCAAATGTATTGACTTCTGCTGGAAAATAAAATGTTCACTTTACTCAGAATAAACCTTGATATTGTACAGATTTGAAGACATTTCTGGATAATTAAAGATTTAATTTCATCGGGAAGTGTTACAGACGGATCAACATGACCACGATACATCATTTGGGGTGTACTGTGAACTGTCATCACCGGAATCACTGACTTTGCTATCTTGTCCTGTGGCGAAGACATCATGTTCACTGACTTCAACACAATCAGGGAGTGTACGTGCACATTCACCCCACTCACACTGAGGCTGAAACGGCTGCGGACACTTTGTTCCACTTTTTTAAAGTTCTATGTCACCTCGCGGAACAAAGCGTCCGCAGGATTTCTGCGGACACTTTGAATGTCAGTCACGGTACAAAGTCTTCGCAGGGAACAAAGTGTCCGGATGCGGACCATTGGTTTTTTCTGCGGACACTTTGTACCATCACAGCGACCCTGTCGAATATTCTCCAAGTAGTTTTTTGAGTCTGTAACTACTTTCCTAATGAAAATATTGTTAAAGTTAAGATCTGATGTTGACTAAAACTACGAGATTTCATTATGTGCATTTATAGTGTAAAACAACGTGATGTGTGCAGTCCTGTTTTCTTTTTTTTGTTTATCAATGAACTTGCCAAAGAAATAGTTCCAAACACTAAGCATGGTGCAACGTTTTTTACGATTGATTATTTTGAGCTGTTTATTCTATCATTAGCAGATGATGTGTTACTGTTATCAGAAACAGTCATCGGTTTGCGCAAACACAGTTAAAACAGTCTGCAACGCGCGGCTTTTTCTCTTGATTTGAAAGTGAATTTAAGCAAAAGCAGTATATATTTGTGTCATGGCTAGGTGGCTACTTAGCAGCAAGAGAGACTTGGGACATATGAGTATGTTTTGATGCATGTCGTAAATGCTAACAAATACTTAAGCACACTGTTTTCAACAAAAACTCAGTTTCACATTGCCATGCAACGACCTGGTAAGTAAAGCAAAGAAAGCTCTGTTCTGCGTTGTTAGAAAACTGCATATTTTGAAGAACACTAGTTCAGATTTATTGTTGAAGTTATTTGATTCACAGGTTCAAACCCGATGCTCAGTACGGTGCGCAGAACTATGGGGACTCGATGATGCAGCCCAACATTGTGAAAAAGTGCACCTCTTGCATTAAACGCGCTTTTTAGGAGTTGAAATGAGACACCAAATGACTTTGTTATAGTGAGACCAATGCATATTCTATCTATCTAAATTCTGTATCAATCTGTATTTGATACTGGTTGATATTAACAAATATTAATGAGCACAGATAGCCTGGAAATTCCTATGATGTCATACGACCTAGATGCAAGAGACAAAAGAAATGGGACTTCAAGTGTCCGTTGTCGATTAGATCAATTTGGATATAGATGTGTTTGGTTAAACCAAGGCGTGCAAGATGAAAGATCATTTATGTGTGAATTTAAAGACAGACTGCATGCAGGTGGCAGGAATGGGACTTTCGTGTCCAAAATAGCGATAAATTTACCATGTATCAGATAGTTTGTTTGGTACACGATGTCGCACGTTATCTGCAAATGGATGTAGGTAAAATTAAGACTGGAAATTTCAGACATAGCAGAACACTGGTATCGTTACAGTTACTATTTTGGGGTGGATTTGACTTGTCCATTATGCAAAAATAAAAAAAAAGGGCGGACTCCATTTTGTTTTATGCCGCTGTAAATTATCCAGTCGTCGAGCACAGTATGTACCCATAAAGTTTTCCAAGGATCCCTGTCAGTTTCGGTTAAGCCTGCTAATCTTAGAATAAAAGCATAATAACACATTTCTCAGTTTACTCATTCAAGGCATTTCAGTTTAGAGCAGTCATGACTTCATCAGAGAGTTAGTCCATCCAGTATTTGTTTGTTTGTTTGTTTGTTTGTTTTTGTAATGTGTTCTTTATCATGCTTATTATGGTGTTATGTTCTCCATATCCCCCTTCATATAATGGCCTTTACATGAAGTAAACCACCTGAGTTCTGAGTTCCAAGTTCCAAGTTCTCTCTCTCTCTCTCTCTCTCTCTCTCTCTCTCTCTCTCTCTCTCTCTCTCTCTCTCTCTCTCTCTCTCTCGTTTTTTTTTCGAGTGACACGTAGAAATGGTTTTGATTTTTTTTTCTTTCATCCTCGATCTTTTCTTTGAAATTTAGAAAACTCTACACTCGTACATTTTCAGTGTCGTGGTGTACAGTTACAGAAATGTGTACACGCATTGTCCTCAGCAATACTGTCAATAGAATATCTGTTCAATGACGTATCTGACAAGATCTGTATATCACACAACTCTGACAGTATGGCGCCATTTTTGAAGGGCTCCCAGAAGGTGGACCAGTAACCTTAGAAAGGCCAACTCTGTAGTGTTCTGTTTCTCATGCAGCTAGTCATATGCCCATGTCTTTTCATCCCTCTCTGTTTCCGTTTGTTTAAAGCAGCTGCAATCAACCTGCCGACGATTGTTTGCCTGCTGGTATATAACTGAAATGTTTGGAGGCTTTTGTCGCTAACGCGCGCGCGCGCGCGCGCGCGCGCGTGTGTGTGTGTGTGTGTGTGTGTGTGTGTGTGTGTGTGTGTGTGTGTGTGTGTGTGTAAACAGTTTAAGATGACCAAACCAAAATCAACGAGGTATAATTTACCGTGACTATATAAGCATTATCATAATGCAAAAACCAATTGCGAAGAAAATGATACCTGCTGGTAATAAGAGAGGTACTAATTTTGGACAATGTGTTAGGTGTCTGTTTCCAAGGCAGGCTCAGCATTTCTTGAAAGGGAAATAGACGAGGGTTGGTCACAATCAGAAGGAACATTTGACTATTGTAAGTGTCATACATGAGTTTCTTCTGTCAACACGACCTTCCTTTATCATCTGGCTGCAGTAATAAGAAACAGCACAGACGATCGCACACATTCTTCTCAACACACGCTTTTGTTTGATCCAGCGCAACCACCATTCAGAATTCTCATAAGAACTTCGCAAATCATACGTATTAAAAGGCTGTAAGCGCTGTCCACAAGTGGTGTCTCATTTTCTCATAACTTTTGAGAGGTTTTTTTCCACAGTAGGTAATGAAGCGTGCTGTCTGAATTTCACGGAAATTATGAGTGGTTTACCCACAATGGCAATGATGCATGGTGTCTCATCTTCACGTAAATTGTGATTGTTATTTTTTTTTTTTTTCACAGTGGAGGTGATGCATGGTGTTTCATGTTCACAAAACCTATGAGTGGTTTTCCCACACTTGCAACAACGCCAGTTGTCTCCAATTCACGTAGATTATGAGCGGTTTTCTCACAATGGGGACGGAGTGCTCTCTCTCTCTCTCTCTCTCTCTCTCTCTCTCTCTCTCTCTCTCTCTCTCTCTCTTTTGTGTCTCATCTATTTATGTTCATCTATTCCTGTATCGGGTGACTTATTTATCCATTTATTTATTATTTATTACGCATTTTATAAGTATAAATTTATTGATTTATGTCATTATTGATTTCCTTTGTTACTTATTTATTTATTTTTTCATTTACTAGCATCCGTCTGTGTGTCTAGACTTAATAAACGTCCAAATTTTGGTTTGCGTTCATTTTCCAACTGTTTCTCACATTAACAAGTCTGCGTCGATCAAGCCTTCGTCATTTTTTTTTCAAGGCAATGAAGCTTCGTACAGCCACTACGTTTTATGTTACAATAGATAAGAACACCACTACTTACCTTTTGAAGGGTGTTTTAGTTCCGCATCAAGGCACACACACACACACACACACACACACACACACACACACACACACACACACACACACACACACTCTCTCTCTCTCTCTCTCTCTCTCTCACACACACAGAGAGAGAGAAAGAGAGAGAGAGAGAGAGAGAGAGAGAGAGAGAGAGAGAGAGAGGAGAGAGAGAGAGAGAGAGAGAGAGAGACAGACAGACAGACAGACAGACAGACTGACAGACGTACGGACATACAGACAGCAATCCGTCATCTGACAAAAATCACCCAGCTCATGCCATCTATCATTCACGTTTTTTTTGTTTTTTTTGTTTGTTTGTTTGTTTGTCCCCAATTTGTATGCAGACAATAAAATTAATCATCAGTCAGTGCATTGATGTAAGGCGAACAGTCACGAGTAAGGCATGAAAATGACATCTTAATTTATGAGCTTTCAGTCATTCCTCCTCCTCCTCCTCCTCCTCCTCCCTCCCCTCCCCTTCTTTTCAGTCTGAACACAAAAATGGTCTCGTTTTTCTGCAAATATAAGTAAGTCAAATAGCGCTTGCTACCATGCAATGTTATTTCCCGTTCCATTCCATGCCACATAAGCTATACTAGTCAAAGGATTTTTTTTTTTAATCCTGTGTGGAATTTAGTGAGACAGTCTTCAACTATATTATTTCGACAAAAGAGAATTCAGAAAACTTTATTAGGCTTGTTAACTGCACAAAATTGGGTGTTGACTTCAGTAATGATGCAAAGGTCCCCTTGGCATAGAAGCTCCTCAATGCTTTTGGAACAGATTTACCCAAAGACACACGCTGTATCTCAAAATCCAAGATGGCCGCCGTCGGCCCATTGAGTAATGTGGTCAAAACATAGCCCAGGAACTTTTTGTCATAGAAACAAATGCAACACATGTTTGCTATACATTTTGAGGTCACTGAACACATTGCTATTATCAATATAATAGACTAGGACAAATGTAAGAAAAACAAACACCCCCCAGGCATTTCTTGTTAGGAGCTGTCAGACAACACTTTCTAATCGATTTGGGTGTGTTGAATTCATTTCTTTCGTCTGACAAGACTGAAATTGCTTAGATGGCCTGGAATATGATGTTTTTTTCAAAGTAGCCGACAAACGAAAGTACGGAACCGGTTTTGATTCAAACACACCTTATTTGCTTATGTTTTACACCACTTGTGCTAAACTTAAATACTTTTTTTTTGTAATTTTCTACCGGTATAAATCTGTTTCAGCCATTTGATTCAAGTAATTTTAAAATAAGTGTCAAAAACAGTATAAAACACTAAAAAGTAACAAGAAACCTTATAGTGGCCTCATACCTTCACATTTTGACCGAAATCGAATGCTTCTACAAAGACTTAGCAACAGTCCGAAGACTGTGTCACAGATGAGACGTCAGAACAAAACAGTGAAGAAATAACATGCACTGAATGCAAGTGCCAGAAAGCCATGTGGAGAGTCGTGCTTCCTCAGCTGTTGCAATTCATTAATGAGGAAAAGAGAACTGAAAGAGGAGGTTGAAGATAATGTACAGAAGGAAGATATAGACGCGCTGCTGTCTCTTCTTGCTTCCAAGCAGTTCAGAGATCTTGTGGATGACTTTGTTACATCCCATGGTGATGCAAACTGTCAGTTTTGGTGGACTTACATGCAAATGGTGAAACTCATGCTAATGTTCACTAGAGCAAGCAGAGGTGGTGACTGGAAGCTGCATCTGCACGGATTCACGTCCATGCTTCCATATATGATGCGATATGACCACACTTACTATGCATACTGGGGCTGTGTGTACGTGAGCGAAATGCAACAACTGCCAGAAGAGGTCAAAGCTGAATTTGAAGCTGGAAACGTTGTGGTGAAACGTGGGAAGCAGCCTTTCAACCAAGTTGATCCAGATCAAAGCCAGGAGTGGCTCAATGGGACAGGGAAAAAGTGTGGCGGAATCGTGGGTATCACAAAAACACCATCAGCCTTGAGCAGATGGACGCTGTCCTACAACATGCGATCCCACATTTCCTGTGAAACCAGAGAAGCTTTTGACACTGGTCTAGAGGATACTGTCAACCATAATGAGTGCAACAGAGGAAGAAGAAGGCAGGACAGGAAAGATGAAGATAGTGTGTTCACTACTATGAAGAACTTCAAACTGTTCTCCAGCGATGTTCCTGAAGAACGGCAAAACATTGCAACCAACGATCTCGCCCACAAGAGCATTGAGGAGGACTTACTAACTGCACAGCAGAAAGGTCAACATCAGTTGAACACGTTTGTTGATGAGAGGCTGCTGCTTCCTCATGCTGAAAGGAAGTAAAGTTTCGTGATGCCTTGACAAAGAACACGCCACTAACTTCTGCAAGTCTGTATGAAGTAAACCAGAAGAATGTGCACAGTACCGAACAGAAAACAATAAAGGCAGACAGGAAGATTCTTCAGCTATTGGTCACTGCCTATGAGGCAGGACGGTTGACCTCTCTATGGGTTTAAAACGCGAACTGATGCCAGTACTCTCTGCACTAGCAGAGATGAATGGAACGCTACGTTCTGGTTCAAAAGCGCTTCTTCTTCAGGCGCTCACACGTGAAGTACCCTGTCCACCAAACCTAGATGTGGCTGATCTTGGTGACAATGCCACGCTTGTTGTTGATGGACAGGCACTCATCTGCAGCATTGGAAAACCCCAACAACGACTACATTTGAAGACCTGGCAGACGTTTTTCATCAATACTCTTCATCAAGCTGGGCGAGATTTCAAACGCATTGATGTGGTTTTCGACAGATACAACCAGACTTCCATCAAGACAGAAACATGGAGAAGACGAGGTAAAGATTATCAGCCAATCAGAAAAAAAAAAAAAAAATTGTGAAGGCAGAGGCTGCCCTACCCAGCAAAATGGGAGAACTACATTTCTCACCCTGATAACAAGGCTGACCTGGCGAAGTTTTTGTCACGACAGATCATACCGCATGCTCCAGTCGACCAAACTATTGTTGCAGATGGTGGCTTCAGTGATGTCACACAGGTAGAGTCTTCAAACCCCGATACAGATGTACATCCTCTGGAGGCTTCACACGAGGAGGCTAACACCAGGATAATCCTGCACTGTGTACACGGTGAGGCTGAGGCAAACAGCATTGTTGTGTCCTCCAGGGACACACGGATGTTGCAGTTCTGCTGCTGGTGCATTTTCATCGCATCAAGTGTCCCAAAGTCTGGTTAAAAGCAGGCACTGCCAAATCCAGAAAATACATCCCCATTCATGCTGTTATAGAAACCACAGCCATTGAAAGAGATAAGCTCCAAAACCTTGCTGGATTTCATGCTTTCACGGGCTGTGACAGCGTCGTACTTTGCTGGACATAGACAACTTGGGTGAAGGTTTTCCTGCAGCAACCTGATCGGTTGAGTTCACTGGAAAATAAATTCTCACAGACGAAACACTGCGAAATGCTGAAGTCTTCATTTCCAGTGTGTATGGTGTACAAAACTGTGACTCGGTGAACATGGCTCAGTCAGTCATGTTTCGCGAAGCCCATGCACCAGAAACACTGCCTCCAACACGTGATGCCTTGTTTTTTTTCCACACACAGTGGGCACACTATCAGACAGATATCTGGCTACAAGCTCACCTGCAGCATTCCTGCCTCCCCCCGCCAGAAAAACCATAGGCTGGAAACTAGAAGGTGGCACCTCGATTCCTGTTCTCAAGTCACTCCCATCAGTTCCCTGAGGCATGCACTGATGTGATCTTCTGTGGATGCAAAATGCAGTGCGCTAGTTCCCGGTGCAAGTGCAGAGCAGCCAGTCTTCCTTGCACAGAAGCATGCAAGTTCAGTGACAACAATGTTTGTTTCAACAAATGAAACGAATTGTATGAGTTCCAGACAATGTATCAGTGATTGTGACGTAAAATAATGAGCAAATATTATGACTACGATTTGTATAGATTCGTTTGGCTGGCTTGATTAAAAAAAAAAAAAAAAAAAACAATAAGATGGAAGAATTCACTAAAGAAAGCAAAAACGATTGAAATTATTAGAGAAGTACTGATTGATTTGATTTACTTATAATGACCCATTGACTTTAACTACAAACACTAAGTCTTATCAATATTCTTCTCCCTTTCTTTCAATCCCTCCTCCCTCCCCCCCCCCCCCCCCCAATGGTAAAGACTTATTGACTATAATAACTCGAGTGCTTGAATGCTCTCTCTCTCTCTCTCTCTCTCTCTCTCTCTCTCTCTCTCTCTCTTCATTTTTGTCCCCAAAAAAGTTTTTGTTTCTAATCAACAGATTGTTTTGTGACTTACGGCAAGGTAAGGAGAGAAGTGAACTGTGGCTCCGTTTTGATTTTGTTTGTAATTGCTGTCATGTTGTACTGCTTGTCGTTGTGTATACTTATGATTAAAAAAATGGTTGAATATGTTACAAAAAAGGAATAAGATATTTTGTTTTCTTCTTTTAAATATAAGGTATAACAATAATTAGTCAATAACAAAACTTTTTGTGGCAAAAACAATGGAAGTTTGGTTACAGAATCCTTATGTCAGTATTTATGGCAGCCATTTTGAATATTTAATAATCTTAGTATAAAAACTACGCTTTTGAGAGGTTGTCAGACAAGAAAAATGAAAAGAGCATGGTCACATTCTTTAGAATCGGTTGTCTGACAATTCCTAACATCATTTGCCATCTACTTTTTATTTTGGCCTTTTTTGAGAAATTTGTCCTAGTCTATAACATTTGCGTTGCATTTAAAATGTCAAACTTTGAAACATGAATGCACAAAACTGAAATATTCATACAGTTTATTGGAACAGGAATTAGAGTCAGATGCTCATACGGAAGACTTAATGAACCTGTTTCCCCACATATGTATACTCTGATTCAGGCATGACAGCACAACTTCAAATCAGTCAAAAAGTCTTTCATGCAAACCTTAACTACAAGTAACAGGTGCCAAATAACATTGAAGTTCACATTCATTGCCTACCTTTGAACTAATCGGATTCATCATTTCTCTGTATTTCACTCCTGGTTTGCCTTGGGTACACATACATTGCAGAGGATCATACAGGGTTGTCCATGCATGCTGCACTTGCAAGAAGCCTTGCAATTCTTCTTGCACTTGCAACTGACAAGTTCTGGCACGTTTCTTGAAATGAGAGGAAGTGTGGTGTAAACTGGTGTTGGCACAGAATCGGGAGATTCTTCTTGCCATCCCCATTCAATTGGATTGAGTGGAGCTGGAGCTTTGTTCAGCATATTACCCCACACGTGTCCACTCTGATAAGTTACTCTGAGGAGGTGTTGATGAAGAAGAGCACCACTGCTTGGTGGCATATGCTCAGTCTTTCCCTTTGTGCAAAAAAAGGTGAAGTCTGGCAGCATCTACACTTGTGGAGTAATCATCCTAAACACCATACAGCTGCATGGGGAATCTCTCAAGCATTGCTGTGTATCTCTCTATGCTGGGGTTAGGGCGCGCGAAAGAAGCTGTAGAGGCAAAGTGAGTTCCTGGAGAGACTGCAGCACTGACCATGCCGTCTTCTTGCCTTTGCCAGAGAATACAGAGGTCGTCTCGCATCCAGTTAATGCATGAAATGCTGGCCGTGCCTTTGCTTTGGATAATCCAAGTTCACGAGCAATGACATGTACTGGAATGTACTGGAAACTACGTCGCATACCAAACGCTATCCAGAGTTCATCGATCTTTTGTCCAAGGGCAAGAAATGCTGAGGCACTCAGCACAACAACATCACTGTCCACGGTTCGCACATTTACTCGGCGATGACCGGCAGAGGCAGCTGCGGCCACATGGAGAAAAATGTGTGTATCAGCTTCCTCCTGCATGCAGGAAGCCACAACGTCAACATCATCAACTCCTGCTGGTGAGCTCGCACAATCACCAGAATTGTGGTGAAAAGCTGCTTGCCCTGTGGAAGTATTATGAGCTTCAGATTCTTGCTGATCTCCACAAACAACTCTGCTGATGGTTCTGGTCTACATGAAGGAATAACCTGATTCATTCATTCAATTAACATATTCGATGGCGTTGTCAATTGTGCGTATAAAGCTAGCTATGTTTTCTGCTCTTTATATATCCAGACTGGTCTTCATTAATTACGTTACCAATCAGTCTCATCAAAATCACTTTTGCCATTATTTTATAGCCTGTATTTAGTATGTTATTGGTCTCCGGTTACTAAACAAATCCCTTGCTAACTCAACTTCTCTTTGTCCCTCTGAAGGACAGTGATGACAAGACCCCCAGGCAAAAACATAGTAGACACATTCACAGGTTTTCTCAGGACTGAAATTGAAATGCCATAAGACTAAAGCTATGAGTTTAGGCAGTCAAAGACAAGAAAGCGAAAATCCTGTATTCAAAAACAGAAACAAATTGAAAATACTAGGCATTATTTTCATAAGTGATGAAAGCGCTGTAAATGTTGAGGACAACTGTTTTCACACTGAGCACAAATGCATGCACGCACTCAGCTCAGCATTCACTCTGTGCAAACGCCGTCGCCGTCCAAACAACCTGAAGGCGCACTACAATATCTCTTATTCTCCCTTCAACTCCATGGAACAATTTACTAAACGATAATCAACTTTACCGGCATATACAACAGGTTTGTGTTTTCTAACAATTGTATTCTATTGCTCCTCTCCAGTGGAGGTACAATCTTTCCACAGATCCACAAGCTGGGACCAAATTTAATCTCATTATACATAGTAATTCACAAGTACATCTTTTACCAGTTTCTCCTCACTGAATAAACAATTTATACATTGTCCAAAGAAGAATCAAAGATGGCTTAAAATACAGGGACAATGTCTGAGCTCTGACCCAGGAGGACAATCAATAATCATAGTGAGTCAACATGACAACGCTTTCAAAGTTCTCTCATAACTGCCACAGTCGTTGTCCACTTCAACTAGGTTCTCCAACTCTGGAGACAACTAGGTGCTGCCACAGCACTTGAGCCCAACAACTTTGGGATGTATGTGACTTTGGAAGGGGGGGGGGGGGGGTATAAAAAAAAAGAGCCCTAGTCCTAAGTCGGGGTCACCACTGTCACACTGAGCACAATGCATGCACGCACTCACCTCAGCATTTTACCCTGTGCACACGCAGTCGCTCCAAACAACCTGAAGGCGCATTACAAATCTCTTATTCTTCCCCTCCACTCCAGGGAACAATTGACTCAACGATAATCAACTTTACCAGCATCTTCAACAGGTTTGTTTTCAAACAATTATTTTCTATTCCTTCTCTCCATTGGAGGTACAATCTTTTCCACAGATCCACAAGCTGGGACCAAATTTAATCTCATTATACATAGTAATTCACAAGTACATCTTATACCAGTTTCTCCTCACTGAATAAACAATTTATACATTGTCCAAAGAAGAATCAAAGACGGCTTAAAATACAGGGACAATGTCTGAGCTCCAACCCAGGAGGACAATCAATAATCATAGTGAGTCAACATGACAAACGCTTTCAAAGTTTCTCTCATAACTGCCACAGTCGTTGTCCTCTTCAACTAGGTTCTCCAACTCTGGAGACAACTAGGTGCTGCCGCAGCACTTGAGCCCAGCAACTTTGGGATGTATGTTGACTTTGGATGACATGTACTCTCGCGGAACCGACCAGTGGAGGTGGTGGATGTTTTTCTCGATGCCCCGCTTTTTTTTTTTTTTTTTTTTTTTTTTTTTTGTTTTTTTTTTTTTTTTTTTTTTTTTTGCTTCTGCATCGGCTTCTAATTCTTCAAGTTGTGTCAGTTTGAATTGCCATTCCTTATCCTTATCCTATATCTCCAGTTTTCTTTGAACTTCCTCTCTTTCTGTCTGTAGTTTTTGTTTTGTTTTTTTTTGTTTTTTGTTTGTTTGTTTTGTTTTCTTCTTAAACTCTATTTTTTATTTCATTTTCTTCCATCTCTTTCTGTAGTTTTTCTTTTTTTTTTTCTTCTTCAAACTCTAATCTTTTTACATTTCCTTGTCGTTCTTTATCTTTTTCTTTCTTGTCGTTCTTTTCTCTTTTTCTTCTAGTTGTTTCTGGCCCTCTCTCTCTCTCTCGTCCATCTCTCTCTCTCTCTCTCTCTCTCTCTCTCTCTCTCTCCCTCTCTCTCTCTCTCTCGCCCTGTCCGTAAATTGTTGGACACAGTTTTGCATATTTTATCACCTTCAAAGCCTAAACGCTAAATCACCTGTCATACATATTCATCAAAATTTTCCGTCATGAATAGTTTACCACAAACAAACAAGAAACAATGACTAAATATGACCAAAATAAGGCGATATGTGATGTTATATACGTTTAACAAACAAACAAACAAAACCAAACACCTTTGTTACAGTATGTACAAATAAAAAATTTAAACGCCAAACGCCAGTATAAAACAGAAAAGAGTAACACACGCGCTAAAAAAGAAAAAGCAGTACTAAGAATTGACAATGCGATCTTTCCAAAAGCGTTTTTCACCAATATTCTTTCCCAACAGGAAAAAGACAGCTAAAAAAATCGAACACTAATAGCTCATTTTCCCCAATGAAAAGGAGACAGACAATTTTTTTTTTTCCTGGAAATAGATTCTTTATAATATTTACATTCTTTTACTGCTCTTATTGTATTTTTTTTTACTCTCTTACTTACTAGTTTCTTGGTAAAATAAAATAGATGAGTTCACAAAAGCAATTGAATCGCTTGAACAATAAGTGAACATAAAGTTACAAGACACAAAACGGGAAAGGGTCACAAGGAAAATAAAAAAAAATAAATTCATGAAAAAAAGCAAAACAGAGTAGAGCAACCAAAAGAAATCTCAAATACCCCAAAAACACACATACAAAAAGAAATGAAAAATAAAACTGCTGCAAAACAGAAATCAAACAATCAATAATACTTTCTTTCCCTTTGCATTAATCAGAATTTTTTTTTTTTCTTTGGAAGGGGGGGGGGGGAACGGGGGGTTATAAAAAAAAGACAGAGCCCTAGTCCTAAGTCGGGGTCACCACTGTCACACTGAGCACAATGCATGCACGCACACTCACCTCATCATTTCACCCTTTGCCCCTGTGCACAACGCAGTCGCTCCAAACAAACCCATGAAGGCGCACTACAAATCTCTTATTCTTACCCCCTCCACTCCAGGGAACAATTTGCTCAACGATAATCAACTTTACCAGCATCTTCAACAGGTTTGTTTTTCAAACAATTATTTTCTATTCCTTCTCTCCAGTGGAGGTACAACCATTATATCCACTAGCTGGGACCAAATTTCATCTCACTTATACATAGTAAATCCACAACTAAATCTTTTACCTGTTTTCATCGTCCTCACTGGAGAAACAAATATATACATTTTCCGAAAGAAAAAATCAATGATGGCTTAAACTACAGGGACAATATCTGAGTTCCGACCCAGAGGAGGACATCAAAAATCATAGCGAGTCAACATGACAAATGCTTTCAAAGTTCTCTCAACTCACGACTGCCTGCAGTCGTTGTTTTTCTCTTCACTAGATTCTCCAACTCTGGGGACAATTAGGTGTACTACAGTACTGGAGCCCAAATACTTGTTGTGAGCGACTGCCACAATCGCCTATTCCATAACTGGTGCTGCACCACACAAAGCCACTGGGAAGGGCTGAAACATAAATGAAGTCCATGTACACAATCTATTTCACAATCTGAATAATGATACATTCTTTTCTCTCCCGCTTCATTTTTTACCATTTTCTGGTTTTTTTTCCCCGTTTTTTTTTTTATGTTTTTTTTCTCATTATTTTTTGTTTATTTTTTTTCTTTTCCTATCCTCTCCCCTTGTCTTTCCCCTTTTTTTTTTTTTTTTTTTTCTTTTTTTTGTTTTCTGAATCAGATTTTCTCCTTTCCTTAAAATCCTTCCTAAAAGAGTTACAAGGAATGAATTCTTTCTTGTTTTTTTTTCTTTTCTTCCCCTTTCTGAAAACATTTCCTGGCTCCCCATCTGTTCTACACCTCACCTTGAAATGGTAGATTACAGTTGAAATCTTGTTCTGCAGGTTCCAAACAACCTGTCTGGCAAAGCAGTACAAAGGAATGAATTCAGGGTGTTTTGACAACACATTCCAAGAGCTTTCTGTGGCACTCCATCTGCCAGACGGAATACTTTTGTTTTTGAACCTTTTCGTTAAAGGTTTCCACTCAAATGGGGCTGCAAGAATGCAAAGTGTGGTACAAATCTTCTGTAATAGGACAACAATCCAAAGAGTGGTCGTAACGTAACGGTTATCTTTGTAGTTGGGTCTCTTCAAGGCAAAGATATGTTCAACTTTCTTTTCCTCTGGGTGTCATTTTCCCAACAGCAGAAATGACATGACCCCCAAAACTCAAGTGTCTGGAATCCAGCACGAATTTTGGATGGTCTAGTCCCATTAGACCAAAATTCCGGAGTTTACCAAAAACAGTTCTCAAGTTATCCAGAAGGTCCATTCTATGACTTTGCAGCAAGCAAAATGTCATTAAGGAAAAAGAAACAAACAAACAAACTTACTCATGAAGTTTTAGTGCGCGCATCATTCTGGCAAAAGAAGCTGGGGCTCGTTTTTGTAATCCAAATGGCATGTTCGTGTTGGTCCATTGAAACAGTCCAAATGGTGTCTGAAAAGCTGCTTTTTCCTTGTCTGCTTAAAGCCATCAGGATTTTGCCAGTACCCTTCAGTTAAGTCTATTTTGACAAAATAATTTCCTTCTGACAGTTGACAAAGAAGTTCCTCAATGTCTGGGATAGGTTCTGCATCAAACACAGTGATTTTTGTGTAACTTCCTGTGATTAATGCAAAACCGCACCGAGCCCATCAGGTTTGTCCACCAATACAACTGGTGAACTGTATGGTGACAAGGACGGTTCAATGAACTTCTAAATTTAAACCCAAAGCATAACTTGAATCTCTCTTTTCGACGACGGGGTATGGTTTGACTGACTCAGACTGGGTTTTACCTACTCAACTGAATAGTATGGGGTTCAGTGTTGTTGGTCACTGTCCCTTGGGGTATCAGACAGGACAGACACCCTGAAAGTCCTTCTTTCAAAATTAAAATACCTTCCAATTGTTCTTTCTGAATCAAAGGTAAATCATATCATAAAAAGCAACATCATGATAAGTTTTCTCCCCTTGAAAGACAGGGTGGTTCAGAGGTACAGTATCATATATAACTGGTTAGATGTTAACAATCATACATTTGTTGTTTGCACACAGTCTTTGTCTCTGTATGTGACATCAGCTACAAAATCAGAACCAATGATTTCTGTAATAGCCACGTCTTTTGTTGTCTTGTCCAGAGGATGTCAAAGCCCAGTATGTACGTGGGCTTGTAAGTTAGTATGTCAGAGTCAGTTTGCTTTGCAGTAGAAAGTACAGTCGTCAGTGTCTCGTCCCTTCTCTGCATAGTCTTCAAAAACATCTGGCGTAACTTTTAGTTCATCCCAGTTTTGAAACCTTGAGTGGTTTTGTTGGTTTTCCCCCCTGCTCTACAAAACTTTTTTTGATCTTTGTACTGATGAGACAAGGAACGAAAAAAAAGATCCTCCAGCACCGCCATATACTGTCGCAACACCACCTGGTAGATTCCCAAAATCAAAGTGCAAACTGGATTCTCAATAACACAGGTGGTAAGCGACCCGGAGTAGTATGGTGTATCGACGGAAAAGGAAATTTTTGCAAGTGGAAAAGTTTCATTTTTTCCCACCAAACGATCTGCATCATCTCTGCAACGCTGTCAAGGTACTGGTCCAGTAGAACAAAGATACTTTCTTTACACCAGCTGTGGTGCAACTGTACAAAGGATTTTCTTTACACCAGCTGTGGTGCAAACTGTATCTCGCAAATCAGAACTTGTAAACCATTAATGGCACAATCCTCCAAAAAAGACCCATCAATGGACTGATCTGGTGCCAAGACAAGACCTCTCTCATCACATCCAGTGGAAACAAATCCAGTCTCTTGTTCCACTTCCTTTGAAAGGACAGTCCCCCGTTTAAAAAAATGGAATTTGCCCTCACAAAAAAATGGCCAACGCATGGTTTGCCATGGTTTGATCAGTGGACACAACTGGTTACTGTTGGTCTTTGAAAACCTCGACCTTGTCCACGAACTGGACCAAAGGGTCTGCGGCTGGGGGTTGTTGTTCACCACGCCCTCGGAAAGGAAAAGGAAAGGTCTCGCGTCCGGTGGTGAGTATTGGTAGTAACACGGAAACATCCTCGCCAGAACTGACATGGCCCTGAACAAGCGGAAAAGGTCTTTGTGTCTGATGCTAAAAGACGTGTAACACAGTGAGGACCTTTGAATGAAGCGTGATTTACTCCTCTTCTATAGTTTCCTTGTCCAGAATGTGTTTGAAATGCTGCGTGAGACTCGAAAGGGAGACGATTCCCCCTTGTAAGCAGCACCTTTATTATTTATATTTTTCCGATGAGCAATACAGTACTGATCCACCATGCATCTGACACATTTCGTTAACGTTATCGACTGTCTTCTTTCTTAAGAAAAAAAAAACGGCCAAATCTTTGTTGACGCTCTGAAAAAAGTTGCTGTCGAAAGAAATGCAAGCATCGCAGTGATTCGAAAGTCTCTTATTTATTTTTGTTTGTTAACTCTATCCATCTGTCTAAAACAGTGACTCATTCCTCATTAAGAATGATGGAAATGATCGCGCGCCCTTGTCAAAGGATGAACCGATCGGAAAACGCTCACGAAAAAAACGGTCAGCTGAACACTGACCTTAAACTCTTTAAGAGTTTCTTTTAATTGGTCGTCCCGAGTCAACCCTTCTTTTTTGCCGCGAGTGTGTGTGGTATAGTGCCAAAGGGCTTCTCTTAAACACAAGCGATGTGATAAACAATGTCCATTTCTCCTTCTCGGCCAACCACAATGATGTAGCGTGTTTCTCAAACCGAAAAAGAAAACTGTCAATGTCGTCGGTTTTTTTTTCTTCAAAACGGCGGCAACTTCAGCATGTATGTTGACTTCGGATGAAGTGTACTCTCACGGAACCGACCAGTGGAGGTAGTGAATATTTCTCACGATGCCCGTATTGTTCGTTCCTTATCTGTATTCTCTATCTCGAGGTTTCTTTGAACCCTCCTCTCTCTCCTCTGTGTCTGTATTTTTTTTTTTTTTTTTTTTTCCCCCTTACCTATTTTTTTTTTTAAAGTTTCTTCTTTCTTCCATCTCTTTCTTTTTTTTTTTTTTTTTTTTTTTTTTTTTTTTTTTTTTTTTTTTTTTTGGTTGGTTTATCTTCTTGTTTTCCTGAGACACAAAAAGAAATCAGCCAACATTATCGTGAAGAAAAGAAAGAAAAAAACAGTACAACCCAGCACTACATTTGAACAGTATTACTGAAAAAGCAGCTAAACTTGAAATTCTACAAATGCATTTAATAAGTATCAACAATAAAAACAAAACAAAAAACAAAAAAAAAAACCCAACAAAAATCATATGCTGAAGACTTCAAATGCTGAAGACTCTGTGTTTGTCTGTGTGTGTGCGTGTGTGTGGTGTGTGTGTGTGTGTGTGTGTGTGTGTGTGTGTGGTGTGTGTGTGTGTGTGCATGGGAGAGAGAGAGAGAGAGAGAGAGAGAGAGAGAGAGAGAGAGAGAGAGTGTGTGTGTGTGTTGTGTGTGTGTGTGTGGGTGTGTGTGTGTGTGTGTATGTAGTCTGTGTGGTGTGTGTGTGTGTGTGGTGTGTGTGTGTGGTGTGGGTGAGTCTCTGTGTGTGTGTGTGTGTGTGGTGTGTGTGTTGTGTGCGCGGCGCGCGCGCGCGCGCACGCGCGCGGCGCGCACGAGGCCGAGGCACCCACAAAACATATGAAAAAGAACAGGCACTGACAGATGTCCTGCTTAAGTGATCAGTCAACATATTCACTGAGACACAGCCACTGCACAATAGAAGGGTCACATTTGATACTGCTAACAATATAATAAGTTAAGATTATATTATCATCATTTGGACAATAAACTCCAGGCTCATCAATGTACAGTGGACTGTGGGTAAAAAATGAATCAATGATGTGACATCAAGCCAAGATGTCCACAGTTCTCCTAACTGTTAAAACACAGCTGTAAACAACCAGGGCATCATCTCTCTCTGTGCTGTAGGAGAACACCCTCTCTTCATAACTGTTAAAAACACAGAAAACAACCAGGGAGTCTCTCTGTGCTGTATGAGAACACCCTCTCTTCGTAACTGTAAACTCCTCTATTCAAACAATGAAATCATTTTGCAGAATGAAATTCATACTTGGTATAACTTTTGGTTTCTTTCTTTATCAATTACTATGTACAGAGGTTCAGTGGCATGTTGATCTCCATCACTATCCTCACCTCATCACTAAGTAAAAAAAAAAAAAAACACAAAGTAAAGTCTTCCTTGAACATCCAATCAAATTTCAAGTTTTCGTTGCTTTGTCCCAGTCGACCACACAGTGCCTTTGCAGGGCTGTCAAACTGGTACAAGAAAAAAAATGGTCATCAAAGAGGATAGCTGTTCTGAGAGCCCTAGTCAGTCCTCCTCGGTTTGTTAACTCTCAGATTAAATTGAAAAAAAAAAGCACTAAACTGCTGACATGGCATTCAAAATCAGACTGCACTGAGAGCTCCAGGTGTTCCTCTATGTTAGTACTCTCAGATTAAATAAAAAAAAAATATGCTAAATTTTCTGATATGGCATTTCAAACCACACTGTGAGGACTGTGCTAGGCCTTCCCCTGATTCTTCATTCCTAGATTTTAACACAAAAAAAAAACCCCACCCAAAACAAAAAAAAAAAAAAAAAAACCCCTACCCCACTGATGAAAATGTTTAAAGCACGCTACTACCTCGTCCCCTAAATGAACCAAACAACAAACAAAACCAAACCCCATATGGGCAAAGAATACGGCATAACAGACAGCTTGTGTCAAACCTGTATACCATGTACACTGTCACAACTGTACACCGCCATGGTGCCACATTAGAATTGAACTGCCAGCATATCATCAATTTGTTATCAGAAAAAAGGCATTAGTTTCCAGAATTAAGGGCAACAGCCAGTATAAGAAGAAAGAAAACGGGGGGGAGGAAGGGAGGGGACGAACATGCAAGGCGGGGGGGGGGGGGGGGGGAAAGGGGGGGGGGAGGGGGGGGGGGGCAGGGGGGGGGGGGGGGGGGGGGGGGGGGGGGGGGGTGAGGGGGGGGGGGAGGGGGGGGGGGGGGGGGCGGGGGTGGGGGGGGGGGGGGGGGGGGTGGGGGGGGGAGAGGGGGGGTTGGGGGGGTTAGGTCAGGTGTGGGAAGTCAAAAAGTGTCAAAAACAAGAAAAAAAACTAACAAAAAACAAACAAGAAGGAAGTGAAGAGAACAAAGTGGGAAGACAGGTGCACAAACGAACTGAAGGTGAGCAGGGTAAGTAACTGTACTGACAATGCCGCCCAGCATCACAATAGTAAGAGACTCCGGCTGCATTCTCCATCAGTCCCCAGATCAAGTTTACGAAAGATCTGCGTATGGAGTGCACGGGGAGGGTCAAATTGGACCCAATAAAATTCACATCAATTATACATGGAAAAATGCTTAGATCTATTGAGTTAGTGGAAAAAAAGGATTTGCACAGAGCGCAACACAGCCGGCAAGAACAACAGCAGATTGTATGCCCTGGGGCTTACGGCCAACCAAAGGAAAACAAATTTTCTTTCTTTTGCTTTTCATTATTTTGTTTTTTTTTTTTTTTTTTAAAATAAACAAAATTATGAAAAAACTGTTTAATGGCAATGTAACAGATAAACACAAACAAAACAAGGAAAAAGAAGCCTCAAGAACAGTGAGGGACCGCTAAGAACTGGAATTATTCCACTACTTTTATTAAAACATCTGAATTCCATGGTCCCAAAAATTCTTATTTTGTTGGTCGGCCATTCATTGAATTTATTCATACGTGGATTATATATGAACATGTTGAACAGGTTAAGAAAACAGAGCACATAATCATGGTCGACAGACAACACAGTAATACACAACACACGTAGCTACATTTGTACAGCACACACATTGATTGACCAATAAATAAACAAACACAATTCGTTTTTTTTTTTTTTTTTTTTTTTTTTTTGTTTTTTTTTTTTTTTTTTTTTCCTTTGCAGATACAAAATCCCAATCCCCACTTCTGCTAGGAAACTCCATTATCGACTCATGTAGGCACATATATGACAGGTCTTTTTTTTTGTTTCACTACTTTTGAATCAGCTGCATTTTGAGACTTGAAAGTTAATGTGCATTGTGAATTGTTGTTAATAATCATTGTGGTGAGCATTAATGCCAATTCTTTACGTGAAGGAAATTTATCAACACATTTTTTTGGTTTTTTGACATAAAACTGTCTTATTGAATAAACGTGACGTGCACCATGAACCTTTTTCACACCACTTTTTTGTTAAAACGTTTTTTTTTTTTTTTTTTGTCCCCTTTTTTTTACCCACTCTGGTTTCCCCTTACTCCCTTTTCTTTTTTCTTCTTTTCTTCTCTTTCCTCCCTCTCCTCACATTTATTTGTACCATAATTTTTTGTGTTTAATTATAATAATGTAATTAGCTTTTACAAGATTCTGGGGTTTTGAGGGTGGTAAGTGTAGTACAGTGGGGCTCTTAGTTTATATGTTACAAACCGTTGATTAATTTTGTTTCAGAGTGACCACCTGAAGAACCAAAATGTTTTTATACGATGATACAAACTGACGACAGACTTTGAAATGACTCAGTTTATTATATGGCACAACCCTTACACAAAGGCAAACTCAAGAGACAAACTGAGGTGCTATTCAAAGTCAAAAGCTAGTGGCATGAACATGATGACATTCATCCCCACATTCCACTTGCTAAAAGGCTTTACACCATGGGTTGTTGGTAACATTCATTTTCAAAGAAAAGAAAGACTACTTTAAGAAAGAATGACTGGCACACATCAACACAAAACAGCTGAACCCTACTTCTGGCTCTTTATTCATCACAAGAAACCATTATCATCACACAGCCCATACCCCACGAGCAGGTCTTCTTTAGAAAAGCCTGTTCTTTAGGGAATGGCGGGGACGTACCCGGGTGCTCAATTCTTTTTCTTACAATTTCTTGCCTGATGCAGCAGGGAAAGGTGGAATGGAATCGGCGGCCATTACCCATCGGTCTGTCATTAACCCTCACAATAAAAAACATTTAGACTTTTTTTTTTCTCTTTTTTTTTTTTTCTTTTATTTTTTTTTTTTTTTTTTTTTTTTTTTTTTTTTTTTTTTTTTTTTTTTTTTTTTTTTTTTTTTTTTTGTTTTATTTTTTTTTTGTTGTTTGTTTCTTTTTCGGTTTTTTTCAATTTAAACTTCTAATCCTATTAGTGGGTGCCGATTTTTTTTTTTTTTGAACCTAAGAACTAGTACGACTGCAATCCTTACAAATCAAATGAAGTCTGTACAGAATATTCAAAAACTCTAGCTTTTTTTTTCAATTTTAACATCTAGTTACTATTGAGTGGCCGAATTCTGAAACAACAAGAACCTAAGAAACTAGTAACGGCAATAATAGCAAATCAAATGAAGTCTGATACAGAATATCAAAAACTTAGGATTTCAGCAACAAGTAAACATCAGTACTATTGACAAAAGCCAAGAAGCAATGGCACTTATCAAACCGGTTTTTTTTTTTTTCTTCTCTTATCTGACATGTCCATCTCAACTTAAAACGTAACTGCAAACTGTAACAGTTTATAGCCAGACAATCCAATTCTAAAAACAATTTGGATCCTCTTCTGTCATCTGCTGTTCGTTTTATTCCGTAATTCTTGTCTTTAACATGTCTTAAACTGATTGAACTTTAGTAATGATGAACCAGATAGACAGAAAATTAACACAATTCTTAAAACCAACAAGAGTGCACCTGATGATTAATTCCAATAATCAGATCTGATCTTGTGTTTATGATGAGATTAAATTGAGCAAATAAAATGACATCGAATCAGCTCGAAAAAAAAAATGACGCACGGAACTTGATGTCCATGAATTAATTCAGAGCTAATCTAAATGAATGTTTGCGAAACCGTCCAGATAAACCGCGGACAAACGAGCCACAAGACCAAACACACGCGCCCCCGACCTCCCAGGGTCTTCCTCGTCTTTGTTTCACCTGAGAAGACCCAAGAGGTCGAAACGCGCGCGTGCCCCGCCCCTCTTCCATTTAATCCAAACAAATGTAACTGAGTAGAGATAAGATCTAAAAGATAAAGGCCAACTTGAACTACTTAACAAACATTTGCAAACTGACTCAAGAATACAAGAACTGTTTTAAATATACGTGGTAAAGGTAAAGAAGTCGATCCATCAGTGTAACCATCAATACCCGAATTTTGTAAAGAGTTTCTCTTGCTCTTGGAGATAACGCAATTAAATGGGGGGGAAAAAAAATGCTCACTGCCCCAAACTCCACTGGCTGGTTCCAGTTCCTCTCTCTCGTGCATACGAGAGGAGAGGAAGGGAGGGGAAGAAAAAATGTGCATGAAAATATAAACTTTCAGACTATGGGCACTCTTCCTCAGCCAGCGGGAAGAGAAGCAAACCTGCAGAGAGGGGAGAGAGAGGAGAGAGAGGGAGAGGGAGAGGAGCGCGGAGATGGAGCGAGAGGACGGGAGGAGGGGAGGGTGGAAAGGGAGGAGAGAGGGAGGAGAGAGGAGAAGAAGGATGGAGAGAGATGGAGAGAGGAGGAAGCCAGACTGTTGTACACAAACCATCTTTGTTTATCCAAACAAGATCAGTTCCTCTGACAGAACTGAATATAATTGTCACAGTGTTTCACATTTTTGTGGTCAGAAACATGAATTGGATCCAAGACCAAGAATTTCTGTACACGCTTCCATCCTCTTTCTGTTTTTTTTGGTTTGTTTGTTTGTTTGTTTTGTTTTCTTTTCTTTTTGGTTTTTTGGTTTTGTTTTGTTTTTTTTTTTTTTTTTTTTTTTTTTTTTTTTTTTTTTTTTTGTTGTTTTTTTTTTTTTCCCTTTCAAACTCTAATCATTTTCAGATTTTGGTTGTTGTTTCTTTTTATCTTTTTCTTATTTATTATATATCGTATTATTATATATATAATATATATATATATATATAATATATATATTTATATATCACGGACCCTTGCACCAGCAAGAAACAGCGCTGTAGGTTTTATCACTACATTTTTATCAAAGGTTTAACATATATATAGTATATATATATATATATATATATATTTTTTTTTTTTTCCTTCTCGCGTTTTCTGTTATTCCCTCTCCCCTCCCAAAAACCGGCCTCAACTCGTCGTGTTGTCCCTAGCTCACCCTCCTCTCTCCGCTCTCTCTCTCCTCTCCCGTACTCTTTCTCTCTGTCTCTCTCTTCTCATCTCTCTCCTCCCCAATCTCTCATCCTCTGCTCTCGCTCCTCTGTCTCCTCTGCTCTTCTCTCTCTGGCCCTGCCCATACATTGTTGGACATAGTTTGCTAACTGTATCACCTTCAAACAAAGCCTAAACGTTTCGGGCCTGTCATACATATTCATCAAAATTTTCCAATCATGAATAGTTTACCACAAACAAGCAAGAACAATGACTAAAAAATATGACTAAAAATCAGGCGATGTGTTATGTTATATAACGTTTCAAAACAAAAAAAAATAAATAAACACCTTTGTTACAGGTATGTAACAAATAAAGAATTTTAAAACGCCAGTATAAACAGAAAGTCATATAGGCTTACAAAAGAAAATCATGTAATAAGAATTGGACAATGTGTTATCTTTCCAAAAGAGATTTGTCAACCAATCTTCTTTCCCAACAGGAAAAGACAGCTGAAAAAAAATAAATCCAATACTATATAGCTCTTTTGTTTCCCCAGTGAAAAGAGAACAGGCCAAATTATAAAGTTTTTTTTTTTTTTTAAACCTGGAAAAAATCAGTTCCTTTATATATGTTTAAGTTTCTTAACTGTTTCTTAATTGTACTTGCTATACTATCTTACTTAGCTTCTTGGAAAACAAAAAATTAGAGTATTTCACAAAGCAAAGGAATCGCCTTAAAGAATAAGTCAATATAATGTTTACAAAAAACAATTGAATCAATGAACAATTAAAACAAAAAACTAGGGGAGAAAACGTACACCAACAGAATCTAACTAAAGATGACAATGATGAAAAGACTAGATAGGATCCTATTGAAGAGAAGGTTTGGAGATTTGTTGTAAAGGGGGTGAAAGATGGAAAGCCAAGAACAGACAGGCCCGGTCTAGATATGGGCCATCAGAAAAAGCGAAAGAGACCCATCATCACAGCACCCTCATTTTCCACTTGTCTCCCGTAAAAGCTGGAGACAGGTAAAAATAGATTCCAATAATAATACACACAATATCACTACAACTAAACAATACAGCGCATAAAGAAACAACAAAACCCCACCCCCCCCCCCCCACAACAAAACCAACCCCCCCCGCCCCCCACAAAAAACCCCCCCCCCCCCCAAAAAAAAAAAAAAAAAGATAATGAAATGAAGCAAAAGATGTTATATTTTGTGATGAGGCGGACAATCAACATCCAATCCACCCACCGTCACACTACTTTGACAGTGACGGAGCAGTTTAGTCTATCGCCAGCATTCCAGAGGGGTAAAGGGAAAATTCCAAATGAACCGATAGAAAACTGGACACACATTAGATATTAATGATAGATGGATGGACTGTCGACGCCCACGCGCGGGCCAGTGCCGATGCCCATGCCTGCTAAAAAATATCGGGGCATGAGAGGCTTTTGGCTCAACAGTCCTTGGGGAAGGGGACAAACAAACATCTAAATGCTTCTCGGGGAACGACAGCAGACTCTGCACGGGGCGCCCTGCCCCATTGCTCCTTTGCTCGCCAGGAGGTACGAGCCATAGGAGGTTGAGGCTATCGGATCGGGGTCATCGATGTGTTGAGGGAAAGGGTCAAAAAGGAAATGCTACTAAAAACAAAAACAAAGAAATTAGAAAGAAAATAATTAAAACAAACAAACAACCGCCGCCCCAAAAATAAAACTAAAACAGTAGAGCAACAACCAAGGAATTCCTCAAACCAACCGGTAAACCACACATACAAAAGAAATGAAAATAAATCAAAACTGCACAACGACACATAATCAAACAATCTATAATACTTTCTTTGCACCCTTTTGCCTCAATCAGAATCTTTTTTTTTTTTTTTTTTGCTTTCTTATCTTTTCTTATTTTTTTTTTTTTTTTTTTTTTTTTTTTTTTTTTTCTTTCTATTTCCCTTGGAGCGGGAGTATGAAGAAAAAAAACCTAGTCCTAAGTCAGGTTCACCACTGTACACCTGTGCACAAATGCATTCTGACGCACCACAATCAGCTCAGCACTCACCGTGTACATGCAGTCGCTCCACACACCGGAGGCGCCTTAAAATATCTCTTCTTCTCCCCCTCCTCCTAGGGACAATTGCTAACCAACTGATAATCAAACTTTCACCAGCTTAATATATCAACAGTTTTTTTCTAAGCAATGATTTTTCTATATGCCTTCTCTCGTGGCGGTACATCAATCATATCCACAGATCCACAGCTGGTACCTAAATTTTCTCTCATTCATACTAGTATGGCACAAGTGAATCTTTACCTGTTTTTCTTTTGCTGCTCAGAAAAAAAAAAGCCTCCCTGGAGAAAAAAAAAAAATTATACATTTTCCAAAGAAGAATCGCAGAGGCTTTAATCCAGGGCCCTACTGCGTTCCCCGACCCCGGGGAAATAAAAATCATAGGAGTCGCCATGACAGAAGAAACGCTTTTCAATCCAAATGTTCTCTCCCTCGGACTGCCGCAGGTGTTGTCCTCTTGCAACTAGTCTCCGTCTCTCTCAACTCTGGAACAGTTAGTTCTGCCAGCCGACCACACACACACACCACACACACAATGCACACAACACACACACACACACACACCCACACACATCCTCTCTCTCTCTCTCTCATCTCTCTTTCTCTCAAGTCCTCCTCCGCTCTCCTTCTTTCATCTCTTTCTCTCTCTCTTCCTCTCCTCTCATATCTTCTTCTCTCTCTATTCTCTCGCCTCCCCTCTCCCTTCCATTCGTCCCTCGCATCCTCTCTCCCTCCCATCCGCTCATCCATCCTTCTCTCCCCTTCCCCCTCTCTCTCCTCTCTCCTCTCTAGATATATATATATATATATATATAAACGATATGTTATATGTATAATAATTGCATACATAATAACTATACCACATCGACTACGTACATTACACGCATGCAGACGTACAAACAAAAACCCTCATACATTACTACATACATACCATACATACTACATACATACATTTCATAGTATGAAAAATGAATTTTTACCCTGCAACACTGACTAAAAAAAGGAAAAGTCTTGATGATTCACTCGTCGAAAGGCGTTTTTTGTTTCCTTTTTGTCGTGAAATCAGGATGACAAGAATGTGTAC
>JADBJO010013441.1:25233-45233 GCA_016801955.1 Conus betulinus | reverse complement strand
ACAGAAAGATCAAGACGTGCAGACATCCAGTCTTCAAATCATTCGCTCCTAGAATGCTGTTGCAATCAATTGTGTAAGTGTCCTGCTGACTCCATAGTCGAGGAGTAGCTCCATGAGAAGAGAGAACTGGACTTTTATTTTATGCATCTTCAAGGTCTGTTGCAACTGCCAGTGTTTCATTCTTTCTTTGGAATGCTTTGTATATTTTCTAGTTTTTAATCAACAAGCTATCATGCTGACTGACGACATGAACTTACTTCCAAAAGGGGAGAGTGGAATGGGAAAGCTAGCTTGGCATGAAGTAATGCTCAACCTTCCATTGGAGAGACTCATATGTACCGCCCTAGACACACTGGGAAAGCAGGCAACGATAAGAACAGGATTACAGCTTGGTTGATCTGAAGTGATCAGAGATTATAGAACAGGATTACAGTTTGGCTTATCTGATAGTAAAAATGAAGATGATAATAACGATGATAATGATTATAACAATGATGATAATAATATGGTTGATGATGCATTAACACAGCATATGTAAAGCGCATTCCGAAAGGTTCTAGGCGCTGACAGAACAGCATGTGTACACACATTTCACATGAATAAAATTAATACAACACCACCTACCCACCTACACACACACACACACACACACACACACACACACACACCACACACACACACACACACACACACACACGTACACAGACAGACAGACAGACACAGACAGACACACACACACACACACACACACACACACACACACACACACACACACACACACACACACACACACACACACACACACACACACACACACACACACACAGGCACACACGCGCGCACACCAGGAAATAATCACATGGCATGACAGGAAAAAAGGGATCCTACAAAGTAACAATTGGAAGAGAAATGTTTTGAAGTTGGGCTTGAAGGCAGCAATCTGTTGCGATAAGAAATTCTAAAGAGTCACCTGAACAAACAAGAGCAAAGCTAGTAAACCATAGATCATCTTTCAGATCGGAACATCAGGAGAGGAAGTGGCTGCACATGCAGATTTAAAGGAAGAGTAAGAAACATCACCAACCATACACGCTTTTGAATAATCTCAAGGTCAGCACTGCAAAGACTCCTAGAGACTTGGACAAACTGATAGTGGCCCTTTCCGAAAACAGACACAAACGATCGAACACATGTCAACTGAGATAAGACTTTGAAATTCTCAGGAATCCCAGTGTATACTGTGGACGTGTGTGCATCGGTGGGTATGTACTGGTGGGCAGATACAGATGAGTAAATAGGAGAGTCCATAGATATGATTGTATATGCATTGCTACCGCTGCTGTTGTTCCTATGCTGCTGCTGCTGCTGCTGCTCTGTGTGTGTGTGTGTGTGCGTGTGTGTGCGTGCGTGCGCGCGCACGCGCGCGCGCGTGTGTGTGTGTGTGTGTGTGTGTGTGGTGTGTGTGCTTGCGTGCCTGCGTGCCGGCGTGTGTGGCTGCATGCGCGCGCGCGCGCGCGCGCGCGCGCGCGCGCGCGCGTGTGTGTGTGTGTGTGTGTGTGTGTGTGTGTGTGTGTGTGTGTGTGTGTGTGTATGTGTGTGTGTGTGTGTGTGTGTGTGTGTGTGCGCGCGCGCGCGCGCGCGCGCGTACTTTAAACAGAACTGCAGAACTGCAGAGACATCCAGTTATGTGCATGACATTAGGTAGACACATATATATAAAAAATTTATTGTAAGAGGCGAACAACCTGAAGGCAGGCCTCAATGAACTGTTGATAATAATAAGTGATGGCAAACTATTTATAGTAGATAACTTGTCTGAATTTTTAGCCATGTTGTATTCAGTGAAGACACACAGATTCTCGGTTCTGGTGGTCCGAAAGCACCGTTCCTGATACTGCTATATACCGTTTGTCTGCTTATTTTGTCTGAGTTCTTACTCTCCACAAACCCACACTTTGAAATCTCAAAGGTGTTAGGTGGTCTAGGTAATGAGAGCCACAAATGATTCAGTTTTGATTAATAAGTGATCTTAGAATTGCAACCCTATCCAGTGTAGCTGCTCTCTCATCCAAATCTTGAACAGATGTTACACTTCTGCTATTTTGTCTGATGAATTGATACCCGGAGAGTGCGTGAGTTATTGATAATCAAATTCCGAGCATGTTGAACTTTTGGAAATTCCAAACCAAATGTGCCTCAAAATTAAAAAAAAAATACCTTGGCCAATTTGTACTGTTTTTTTTTCCAGGGTGTATATCCAAATCTGTCATATAACGAAACTTTCCTAAAACATTCATGTATCAATCAAATGAGCATATCGCGTCCTAAAATTGTCAGTATCATCTGTACATCAAACAAGTTTAAATGCCATATAATTAATCATTCTTTTTACGTATGTATACATGTTCACATGATATTAATGCTTAATTTCAACACATGCTACAGATCACTAAGTTGTTGTTGGTCACCCTGTCGGCATCCTGGTTTTATTTGAAGCGATTGTGAAAGTATCCATGATTAAATATTTTTGTACACGTTTTCTGGTCTGCTACCTAAATCGAAATTTTGAATCAAAATCAATAATCGACAAACGGTTCAATGACATCATTGTTCATCAATACAAAAACGCAGATTCTCTTGTTATTGTGATGGAGACACCAACATCTGGGTATGTCAGTTTTAAAGGAAATCTTTCTGATGGTAAAGCTGTGGAGAAAACTGTGCCTGTGCCTTTCAACCACACACAGTTGTGGTTAGCTTCAAAGAATATTGTCAAAGAATGGCAGACGTATCACTGTATCGTTCCTCAGAAAATTCTGCCCACAGTTTTCATGGAAAGTTTGAAATACAGAAACATCTCATATGGCAGCGGTGGTATCATCGCAATTCAGATGTTGCCCATGTGTTTCAAACCCTGCAACTAACTGTCGTGGCAGAACTAAAGCACTTCACGAATGGAACCTGCTTTAGACTGTTCTTTTCATTCTTCCCTGACAGGAGTTGGCGTGTTTATACTCCCAGAGGCTGGAACTGTTCTGTGAAGCATTACACCAGCTTCCACACCACCTGGCCTGCAACCTAAAGACGGAGTGTGTGAAGATGGACGAGATGAAACGAGTGACTGTCCCTACAGCAGTCCTCACTGTGATGGACTGTTAGCACTTTGCAACAATTGCTACAAACTTGTCCACAGTCTGATAGGATTTGTCAGTTACAGCGCAGATCTGAACAAACGGGCTGGCGAGTATTGTGCTTTAACGCAAAAACAACAAGGTGCTCCATGTGTCTTTCTACATGGCTAGCAATGTTTAGAAACAAAACAAAATTACACAGTGGCTGGTTTGACCAACTTTTGGTTGGTTTGCACACAAGAGATAACTCCTTGCCAGAGATGTACAAGTATGCTGTGGTAAACAATAAAAGGACAGTCATTCATCATTTCTGGAGTCATAGTGCTCGTAGAGCGACAAGAGCGAAGATATGTTTCTACACTCTTGTAGATTCTGAGAACAACAGAATACAATTAGAGGCTCTCTTTTGTGTAACCAAACGTGCTTCCCATTTTAAGTTTGGGACAGTATGTGAACTCACACGCAATAAAACAGCAACAAGATATCCTGATTTAAAGATCGAATTATTAAACAACATTTCCGTCTCACTATCATCAGGATATCAATACATGACGAAATGCCCTGATGGCCACGTGACACACACGTTTCTTCCATGTGTTTCTGACCAGTACCAAATTTGTGGTCAGAAGACAACCTCTGCTTGTGCTGTTTCAAGCATATCGTCACATATAGACGCATTTGATTCATCTGATTACCGTGTCACTTCTTTTTGCCACGTTCATATGTAGTGATGACTTCACACAGATTTCATACACCTTAGTATGCGACTTCCTAACTGACTGCCCTGATGAGAGTGATGAATCCTTTTGTAAACATCCGCCTTGCTCCAGGACGTTTACATGTAACAATGGCGAGTGCCTGCTTTTTGAAAAATTGTGTGATACCATGTTTCCATTGCCATGATGAGTCAGACGAAGCAAACTGCCCTCGCATAAGGGAGATCAATTGGTCTTCTGACAAGACAACTTGTCCATCTCCAGCTCTTGTGGAGTTTTTAACGGAATTGCACAGTTCCACTCCACCCCAATGAAGGCCAATGAGTCTTGTCCTGACAGCCACTATCGTTGTCCTGGTAACTTCAATGATTGTCTGCCTGTATATACACGGTGTAATGGACCATATGACTGTATTGATTACCACGATGAAGAGGGATGTGAAGAAATGAAATGTCCAGGCCATTTTCGATGCCGACTTTCAACAATATGTTTACACAGTGACCATGTGTGTGATGGCTGGCCTCATTGCCCGATGAACGACGATGAATTGGCATGCAACACAGCATGTCCTACAGCTTGCCTCTGTCAAGGCCACACCTTTCTGTCCTAAGCCTTTCTCTGCAGCTCTCTTTCCTCATCTTCGCTACTTGGATGCCTCAGGGTCAGGTCTGACACTGCATGATGTGAGTAATAACACTCTCCTGGTTAGTTTAATCCTTGTAAATTGTTCATGACGTTCTTGCCCAAAGTCCCATTGGTAAAATGTCAGGTTTCTTGATCTCAGTGAAAACCTACTCTGGTATGTAAAACCTCACATCTGTTTGGTGTTTAGAAAACTTGTACACACTCTCCCTGTCTAACAATCCCCTGTCCTCTCTCTACACTGACCTCTCCTTGGCTGACCAGCATAGTACCTTCACTGTGTTACATTTGGCGCACACCACACTAACTGTATTGGACACTAAGGTCCTGTCACCTTTTCCCCGCTTACAGAAACTGAATTTGACATTTACTGCTATTCATACAATTAGTCCGATGGGGTTTAGGTTCACACCACAGTTAAAAGAACTCTACATGGATGGCAGTCCAGTTCAAATATTTCCACCTGATTTATTTGAAGGACTTTTCAATTTTCGCTTTATATCCACTGAGAACTATAGATTTTGCTGCAAAGAAATACTTCCACATAACTTCGATACCTTAGTGTGCCTCGCCCCAGCAGATGAAATTTCTTCATGTAGAGATCTGTTACAGTCATGGGCGTACCGAGCGTTCCTGTGGCTGATTGCATTTCTGTCTTTGACTGGTAACGCTTTCTGTGGCTGTGCACGATTCTGTGTGAAGAGCATGGCGTCTTCAGGCGGTTACAGTGTGTTTGTCACCAACCTCACCATGGCTGACTTTTTGATGGGTGTCTACATTGCTTTTATTGGGGTGGCTGATGAACGGTTCCGTGGACAATATCTTCACAACGATCATATGTGGAGAAACAGTGCAGTCTGTAAGGCGGCTGGTGTTTTGTTGTCTTTATTATCTAGTGAAGTGTCCGTTTTTGACCATCTGGTTATATAACGCTGGATCGTTTTGTTGTCCTTTGCTTTCCTTTCACTTCTGTGAGGTTTGGCAGAACGTCATCTTCAGTAGCCTGTCTGTTGAATTGGTTGCTTGGCTGGGTTTTAGCCGTGTTGCCTTTACTACCCATGACATCTCTCACTGGGAATTCTACGGCCAGACAGGTATTTGCATTCCTCTGCCAGTTACAAGAAAAACCTTCCAGGGAAAATTCTACATCATAAGTGTTTTGATCATTTTCAATTTCCTCTATTTTTATCTATCTCTATTGGTCAAGCTTTAATCTACTGGTCAGTTCAGGGCAATTCAGTGAAAAAAAAATTCTACCAAAGTGTCACAAGACATGACCATAGCTCGTCGGTTGATCACTGTTGCTGTGACAGACTTCCTGTGCTGGTTTCCTATTGGTTTATGTGGGATGTTGGCACTGAGTGGCATTCCGATTCCTGAGAGAAGTGAATGTGGCTCTTGCTGTGTTTGTTTTACCTTTAAACTCTGCGGTAAATCCATTTGTATATACCTTCAACACGTTCGCTGAGAAAAGGAGAAAAGCTAATGAAGGTAAAATGGTAAAATGGCTCGAATCACATTCCAGTGTGATTGCTGATTAATGATTTTTTTTTAAACCGTTGAGTACATCCCATGGCCTGGTGGTCCTTTACATGCGTCACTGACATTCGTTCTTTCTTTCTGCTTTGTTATGGCCTTAAATGCAGCCATTGAGGATCGTTTCTTTACTACATGTCCCACGTTCTTTCATCCATGAACAAAAAGCTTTCTTTGTTTTAGTTCTTTACATTTCCCCTCTTCCCACACACCCCTTTTCAGCCTACCCCCCACCCCCTTTTTTTTAACAAAAATTTTTGTCTTTTTTCTGTTTTGTTAACCTTGTTCCCAGACAACTTGAAGCATATTTGTAGCATGCCCATGTAACGTGCGCATGTGAAACGAAATTGTGTGTGTGTGTGTGTGTGTGTGTGTGTGTGCGTGCGTGCGTGCGTGCGTGCGTGCGTGCGTGTGTGTGTGTGTGTGTGTGTGTGTGTGTGTGTGTGCGCGTGTGAGTGTGTGTGTGTGTGTGTGTGTGTGTGTGTGTGTGTGTGTGTGTGTGTGTGTGTGTTGTGTGTGCGCGAGCAAGCGCGCGCGATCGTTTGTGTGTGAGTGTGCGCGCTCGTGTTCGCGCGCGCGTGCGCTTGTGTGTGTGTGTGTGTGTGTGTGTGTGTGTGTGTGTGTGTGTGTGTGTGAGTGCGTGCGTGCGTGTGTGCGTGCAAGAGTGCGCGCACGCGCGTGTGTTTGTGAATTCTGTATGCTTACAAATTTTAGGGGGGGGGGGGGGGGGTGCGAGTGAGCTGTTTTTTTAGTTGTTCTGTCTGATGTGTTTACTTTTGTATGCTCTTTTCATTGTCCTTCCTGTGGAATTCTTTCTGTGGTGTGGAAACTTGTGTTTGAAGTAAGAATGTTAAACTGGTTAAAAGTACATTGATCATTTGGTTTGTATCTCCTCAAAGCATTGCTATTGACAGCGTGCTTTTGAAGAAAAAAAAAGGAAAACACCAAAAAAAAAAAAAAAAAAAAGGAAATAAAATGAACTGCAGTTTAGACAACGAAGGTATACAGGAATGTGACTGTGTTTCAGAATGCATGCTTGTCCATGCACCTCTCTCTCTCTCTCTATCTCTCTCTCTCTGTGCGTGTGTGCATGCGTGCGTGCGCGCGCGCGCGCGCGCGCTCCCGTGCGCTCCCGTGTGTGTGTGTGTGTGTGTGTGTGTGTGTGAATTGTGTTAGTCCGTTTGGAGAAACGAACGTCTGCTTTAATCATGGACAGTCATATTCATACCGACTAAACAGCTGGTTGACTCAGATGACGAAAGTTTTGTTGCAATGCTTGTGCAGGTGTTCCCATCCCGTCACATGCATGGCCACACGCAGTCTCTCACATCACACACAGTGGACATACTCTTTCTGAGCATGCACGGTTTTAGATAAGACAAATATATTATCCGTTTTGGTGAACTGTGCCTCATTGTGATCTTTGGGGCTTAAATATAAAAATGTTATCACAACAAGGACGTTTACATGTTTAAAAATTAAAGCAATGCCGTTCACAGTACTCACAGTGGTGTGCGCACTCATTTTCAATACATTGAATGCTAGGCATTTGATCGTTTGCAGAAATATGCATATGTGCGACCGTAAGATTATTCAAGTATCTCCCAATTTCCGTTCAATATATGTTTACATTTCGAGTTTTCGCAGAATCATACTGGAATGAATGTGACAGAATGCCTTTCCCTTTGGCAAACTTCAAATCTCCACTGGTGATGACAACATCAGTGAGTTACGAATTTTTACAGTCAGTGTTCGACGGATGGACAGAAGAATGAAGGGACAGGTCAGTGAGACCAGTGACAGTATGGTGGCAAACTAAACCTTTCATGTGCATTCCTCCACCAGTCCACAGAACAGATGTAAGGGGGTGAAGTGGAGGATGAGAGAAAAATATCTGATGAAAGAATGGCACAAGATTTCTCTCCCAACCCCCTGTCCCCATCCCGTTATTCTTAATAAAATTGTTCACTATGCAACATTTTCAATGTAAATGTATTTATATTCATCATGGAAGTCATACTTCGGATTATAGACAAACGTGTTTTTCAGCTAAGACTAGCTGTCTGCACAATACAACAGGACTCAAATAGCTGGGATATCTTAGAAATCCTTAAATAAAAGAAGCTTATAAGCTGTAGCTTACAAACCCCAAATAATCAAAATTCCCTAACCAGACTACAAGCCTCACACTTATCTCAACAGCAGTGTGGCGGTATTGTGACAGACTGACCCTCAGACGCAGGGCTCCCCAGATAGGGGGCTCCAGGGAAGGTCCATGGAGCATTCCATCGCCCTTCAGGACTCGCGTGTCGTCGTTCAGTACCGGGGTCCTGAGGATGGCGAAGTAGCGCCCTTCCCTTAACGAGGGAAGACGTCCAGAAGCAAGTGATGTGACGATTCCTTTAATGAGACTCTCTCTCTCTCTCTCTCTCTCTCTCTCTCTCTCTCTCTCTCTGGCTCATGCATTCAGAAGTTTGGTTCCTTTTAGACCCTCTCCTACTATCAACGTGATTGGAGTTGTCCCATACTGAGGGACATGTTCATTCCACAAAGGGAAGGAGGGGAAGGCAGTGGAGGAGGGGAGGTCAGGAGGGACTGAACACATAAATAAGGGAACTGACACAGGCTGGGTTAACATCCTTCTCATAGAAACACTGGTGCGTTACGAGCTCACTTCTGGCAAGTGCTTACACGACCTGCTTTGCAGAAAGTGAGACCACGGTGCCAAACTTTCTTTTACGAGGGTGTGGCGTAGGGCAGGGAAGGAGATGGAGGGGGGAGAAAGAAACAGACATAGGATTGTGAAAAGTTCATCCCAACATCTCTTTCTGTCAAACACTCTGTCACAATTCCTTATTATTTGTTCTCTCTCTCTCTCTCTCTCTCTCTCTCTCTCTCTCTCTCTCTCTCTCTCTCTCTCTCTCTCAAATCAAATCAACAGATCCTTTACATGTTGAGCACGCTCATCATCAATTAACGCATTTACTAATGTAGCAGGCAGGGTGCTTTACTGTGATTATGTGGTTTAGGCTAGTTCTGTATTCAGCAATATAACGATGCAATATCTACACTTCCAAGGAACGTCATGAAATGGTCTGATCTTGACATTTTATCAGTGTATAAAGCAGTTATTGTATTTGGGATTACATATAAAAAATGACACTTTTTACATAATATTTGTTGCTGAAATGTTAATTGCAGAATTACGGCCATTACAATTTATTAGCGCCTGAGAGCAAAGGACAACTGAAAAGACCTTAAACTTATTCATCCTTCTGCAACATTTGATATTGCTCAGTTTTGATGTTACTCACTAAGAAAGTGCCAACACTTAAAACTTCTCTCTCTCTCTCTCTCTCTCTCTCTCTCTCTCTCTCTCTCTCTCTCTCTCTCTGTCTCTCTCTCTTCTCTCTGTCACACACACACACACACACACACACACACACACACACACACACACACACACACACACTGAAAGAGTATGATAACACAGTCTCCCATTTTACTCATATTATTTTCAAAGAAAAGCTGAAGGACATAAATTTGAGCATCTTTTGCCAGTCAGTGCCTATACCTTTCCTGACCAAATCACAGGTACGAAAATGAAAACACATGTGTACATCGAACCTGAAAAATCAATGTATACAGCATCAACAGCATTACTTTGAATGAACAATCCCTTCCATTACCCCTCCCCCCCACCCACACACACACACACACACACACACACACACACACACACACACACACACACACACACACCCACATCATGATCTGGAACAGCTGTGACATCAAGGGCTTGGAGGAGGCATGATTTACTGGATGGTGTGGATGTCTGGAACAATCTAACATCAGACCGTCCAGGGAATCGCACGAACTTACCACATCTTCCGCTGTATGTTTGCCCTGTTGAATTGGCCAGATCATATTTCTGACCTGCATTCAGATACCTATAAACGACTATGAAGTCAACAGTTACCACATCATCGTCTGCTGGGTTTTCTCTCGCCTTACTTTCTCTTCTTTTAGACCCACAAAAACTAGATCATGTTTGAAGTAAATAACAGAGCGGGCTTCTCGAAAACTTGTATAACATGTCTCTACAGTGTGCGCACGCCCGCGCGCGTGCGCGCGCGCGAGCAAGCGCGCGCGCGCGCGCGCACACACACACACACACACACACACACACACACACACACACACACACACACACACACATACATATATACACACACGCACGCACTCACTCTCGCACACACACACGCACGCAAGCACGTACGCACGCACACACGCACACACACACACGCACGCACGCACACACACACACACACACACACACACACACACACACACACACACACACACACACACACACACGCACACATACACACACACATACACACACAGACACACACACATACATACACACATGCATACACACACGCATACACACACACATACACACACGCAAACTGCCTTTTCTATGTGACACCCCCAGTCTCTGTACCCACGCGTACAGAGACTGCAGAATACTGGGAATCCTCCCTAAACTGGATCGGGTTTGTCAGGTTATGCTCCTTACGGATGCTACAGACGATCTGTGGACGAGAGACAATGAATCTGCAAAACTGCTAAAATAACAAAGTCATATCTGAATGTCTCCAGGATCAATGACGGGCCAGATTTATAACTGACAAAGATGCTTGGGCTCAAATTTCTGAATGAATGATGCTGGACCAGAATCCCAACTGATGAAAACGTTACATTTTAACTTGATCTTGATGAACCATGCTGGACTTATGTCCTCGATCCGCCTTCCAGAAGTACTGCAGCTCCTCAAAAACACAATCACAATTAGGTTTGTGTTGTCATGGTCCAGCACAGGTAATAAAACAGGGAGCAGTTAGTAGCAGGTTCTCATAATGCAATACACCAATGGAGACACTGCACTTCTGCTGGGTCACTTTGGTAGATTCCATTTGTTCCTTTTCTGATCCAATTAATGCAGAACACCAGGTGTTCAACGTCATGTTCATGATCATAACTACCTAGCATCCTCATCCAGACAGTGTATGGACGGACGTCCATCTAACGAACTTGCCATGGCTTAGGACTTGGACAACCTCACTATGGGCATGAGCAAGGAGTGGTAATCAAAAACTGAGGTCACCATGCGACAAAGAAACAAAGAATCACAAATGATACATTTTGATGATGATCAATGATAATGAGGATAATGGAGATGATCATACACAGTTCCAACGTGGTCAGAGACTACAGGACAGGGCTGTACACTAAGTGTCCCTTTGTCACCAGGCTTTAGAAATACAAACACCTGCAGTGTAGTTCAGGAAATTTGAGCAACACTCCCTGAAACGCATCAGCTGAATGGGTAAAGCCGGACCGTGTGTTTCAGTCTTCCCTTTTGAGTCTACAGCATGTTAAGCTTTGTGTAAAAACTAATGGCAATCTTTAATTTCCATGTCTTGCTACTGAGGGGTATTGAAAATACGATCACCAACACAGCACGCCTCTTATACTAACCATCAGACCAACTGGCTGGTTTGTCTGAACATGTTTATGGTATCTATCGACAATTACGATGAAGATTTTTAAATTGCCTATACAAAATTGAAAAAAAAAATAAAGTTTGTCATTCATTCATTCATTCATTCATTCATTCATTCATTTATCTCATTCATTCATTATATATATCCCTCTCTCTCTCTCTCTCTCTCTCTCTCTCTCTCTCTCTCTCTGTGTGTGTGTGTGTGTGTGTGTGTGTGTGTGTGTGTGTGTGTGTGTGTGTGTGTGTGTTTTCTGCTGCAGTAAAATCATTGCAAGAGACAGTTTTTTTTGCGTATGATTGTTGCTGTTTAACAGTAAAGCATGTGCACTTTAATGCAATCGTTTGTCTCGTGAATGATGATTATGACTATCTGCATCTGTTGTTTGCAGTCATACATCTTTTCCCTTAATTCTGTAGAATCCTTGGTGCGTCGCACTGAAGAACATGTTATCAGATCCCTCCAGCTTTATCGGATGTGTGCGAAGATCCAGATCTCTGTTTGTAGTCTCTTTACAATCTGCAATGTTGTTAGTCCATTGTGTTTGTCTTTTTTTTCTTGATTTTTTTTTCCCTTTTGTCTTCCTCCCTCAACGATTCTCTGAAGATTGTTCTAGCAACATGTTCTAAAGTTGCCATTGTACAAATCGATTTGAAAATACTGTTGTTAATTATTCAATATATTTACTTTCAGAAATTTGTAAGTCTTTAACTCTTTTGAATACGCGAGATGTCGTCGGTATTCGTGAATATTCGTAAATATCACATTTGACGCATTTTGACTTGTTTGCATCATGTTGTCACAGAGCTGATTGATGGGCTGGACAGTTTAAACCTCTCTGGGTGTTTTCTGGCGAACAATTGTCTGTGTAACATAGGGGACATATTTGGAACCATGCTGTGGATTGTTCGTTACCTGATTTTGATATCTTATCCACGTCCACATTATAGACCTGCATGCAATTGTGCTGCAAACTAATGGTCATTTGATTTGATTATATTGTCCACGGTAACACTGGAACATATTTGTGGACTGTACTACGCATTGTTGTGGGTAAAAGTTCTATTGGCCATATAGGCCATGAAGTGTCAGCGTTCATTATATGCAGGGCATGGAATGATGAAAGCTGAGCCTATCCATCTCCTTCGATGCCTCTAAACTTCCCCTGACCTGGATCAGGTACCAGTGTACTGCTGGATAGACAAAGAGGGGGTTTTGAAGCAAAAAACAAATCCGACACTTTGAATGGTTCGAACTCAAGACCATCAACTCTGCAAGCAAATGGTATAGCCATTTGACCACCACAAGGTCCTCTATCGTTGATCACCTGATTGATTATAACACTCTTATTATCCTTGTTGATATTTGGATCTCGGGTTTGATCATTGCTCGATGTGCATCCTTCAGGACATGTTGAAAAAAACTGTTGCTATTTTCCAATACCCTGTTTCATTAGAACAATTTTATCATTTACGTCAGCATCTGATTTACGGAAGTATCTATGCGTATCATGTGGATGGATGCGACACTTCAACATCCTGAAGTGTATTACATGATGATTACCATTTATTCACCACTGATCATTCAGATTGATTAACACTTTATGATAACAATGGACATCATTAACACATTTTCTTATTGTCAACATTGATCGTAGATGTCTTGTATATATGTGTATATTCTGGTTATTGTTCTTTAATTTAACATTGCAATTGGATGCAAATGTATGAGTAATTGTTGAAATGATATTTTTAGAACTTAAAAGCGATTGTGTGTGTGTATTGAAACAAACCTGTGTGAATCCATGGTCTTCTGATTTCTGTCCTAGCCATACAATAACCACTGATGATGACAGCACCCACGCTGTTTCTTGTCTCATATTATAACAGCTGATTTTCATATACTCCAGTATACTTCTTGATGATTGGGTGTACTTGTTCATTGGTAATATATCTGATGTGTGTGAGCGCTTTACAATCAACACTCGTTTACACAACGGGCTGCCTACCTGGGTAGTGCCGACTGAAGAGCTGCCAGCTGGCGCTTCATTCAGTCGTTTCCCCGTGACATCCAGTCAGTATTGTCCAATATCGTTCACTCAATTTTCTTACTTCCTTCATTCTTTCCACATCTCGTGCAGGGTGCATGCTATGCGTAACGTGTCATCCATACCAACGGCCAAACTGGCCTACTCTACTCTAGGATCACCAAGTTTACGAGTCCGGCGCTCTACCAACTGAGCTATTCCGGCTTCTTACTTTACAGATCTGCCGCCATGGTCTATTTCTCACACGCGCACATGCTGATCTGTCTATCTGTCTCTCTGTCTATTATCTGTCTATTGAATTATCTGTCTATCTATCTATCTAATTATCTATCTATCTATCTATGTATTTTTCTACAAACCTAGCTATTCATCAGTTGGTCTATTCAGCAAACCAAATCTCTCTCTCTCTCCCTCTCTCTCTCTCTCTCTCTCTCTCTCTCTCTCTCTCTCTCTCTGTCTCTGTCTCACTCCCTCTCAATGCAGTACTCTTGTATTTCACTGACATGTTTTTCGTCCTTCTGTAGAGGCTTCAGTATTGACTGTGCTGATGCTGTCTTTGCTGCCCCTGAGAGGATTTCTGGTTTGAATTCCCCATCGCTAGTGATGGTAAGTCGTGGATGTCGCAGGGATGAAAAATCCCAGGAAGTGAAAAGTGATGGTGGTACGGCCAGTGGAGATTCTATAGGATTCAACCACTTGTGCCACACGGGACTTGTCTCTTTGCTTTGTGTTGTGGTGATGGCTGCGTGTTGTCCACGCTTGCTTGCTCTCTTTTGCTTTGTTCTGCTTGCTTGTGGTGCTGCATGTAGTTGTTGCCTGGCACAGGTACTGACATCAGTGGGGCATCCTTGCGGTGTTAGTCCCCTGGCTCGGCATTGCCTCGTTTACTTCAAGACCGATCGTGCGCGGTTTCCACCACATCCTCCCAGAGGTGACCCATGGTAACTGAGCAGCGCGACCCCCCAGACTAAACAAGACGGATCTAGAGGAGTCAACCTCGACAAAAATCTGGCAAACCAAGCTGCAGAACACGCGGATGTGAATGCAATTTCCCAACGGCGGTGAAGGCGGAAGAGAGCGACACCATACTCCAGTTCACAGTAGTGAGGGATATGAGTATGAGTTAGGGCTTGCCTACCTATGCATGCAATGACTGGATGCTGGCGGACACTGCGGAATAAAAATTTTATGGTTCAATGGAGAGAAAAGCGGTTACATCAAAGCGCTGTGGAGTGCATAGAGCTAGATGAGATACGTAGAGCATCTAGGTCATCCACTGCATCCTGTCTCCATCTCCAACCGTCTCGACCTTGTCTTACCATTGGAGACAGGTGGTCTCGATCGAGACAGTGAGGTCGACGACGCGCAACTCTTCCCCACTCTAATCAAAGTCATCGCGCATGTCATCAGTCAGACGATGGTAAGCAAACTGTTGAACAATTCATACCTTTTTCCACCATCAGTAACACCAGTTGTCATAGTTGTGTTGTGGTTGGGCATCAATTCGGTTTCTCAGCGTTGATTTCATTTCTTAATCTTTTTAACGCATCATCCAGTCTTTTACCATTCTCAGCAAATCTTCCTCACAACATGCCATGCCAGGCAGCAGATGTCATTGACAAAGTGAAGATTCTTGAATGCTGACTGTACCAACATGCACCACAGTCTTGATGAGTACCAGAATGTTTGGAAAAGTGTGGGAGACAGGAGACAGCCTTGACATACTATAACTGATGTGTAGAACAGCATTCCAATACCATCCTGTGTGAACACCACATGGTGTGATTTGGAGGATAGTTGCTGGGTAGTGTTCATTAACTTTTGTCTGGAGTTTAATTTCTACACTATGGCCCATATAACGTTGCCCTGTCTGACAATTTAGAAACATCGGTGAAGTTGCGAAGACGTGGGAGAAATCCTTGTAATGCTAGCATTTTTCGTTCAAACATCGAGCAGGTGTAAAACCTATTTGATTGTAGTTTTGGCATTTGCAGAATCCAACAAACATTGTGCAGGTGTATGATATGTTGGATTGTGTTCTTTGCCTTTGCAGATTCCAGCTTGTTCTTCAGTAATAACAGTATCTTCTTTCGAATGCAGTCTGTCTGAGAATCAATTTGCAGGCACGGTTGCTGAATCCTGATAGAGTCCATGGTGTGTGCATTTAGTTAGTGTCCACATGTTGTTGCTGATGGTGGGTAGTGAATCAACGGGTGCATCTCCATCCAAATTAAGGAGTTCTGCAGAGATGTTGTCAAAGCCTGCATTTTTACGACGTTTCAGCTTCTTCACTGCTGCTGCTGTTACTGCATATGTGTGTGTGTGTGTGTGTGTGTGTGTGTGTGTGTGTGTGTGTGTGTGTGTGTGTGTGTGTGTGCGTGCGTGCGTGTGTGTGTGTGTGTGTGTGTGTGTGTGTGTGTGTGTGTGTGTGTGTGTGTGTGTGTGTGTGTGTGATTCTTTTTATATTTCTTATAAATAAAGACACAGAGATGAAACATAATGAGATAGTTTAAACCATTTATTTTCTAATTCAGCTCTTTCAATTTGCAATGTGATTCATCTTAGACATGGCCAAGATGAATGTTGCATAAAATGACGAGAAGTCCAAAAAGAAATCGTTTAGAACGAAACTTCCCACCAAAGAAAGCAAGTATTTTTCGGCTGGAAGAAAAAGCCATCAACTTGTTTACTCTGGGTCTCTGACAGACAGGGTGAAGAACAGACACACTTTATTTCAAACTCAGTCTTAAAACGATTGCAAACGACACAAAGTCCGCAGTCACTTAGAGATCAAAGTCGTGGATGTTGTCCCCCCAACACTCCGTGACAAGAAAGATGTGTAAAATAAAGTATTCTAGCTAAAGATTCTTCATTCTGATTTCTGCCGACAGAAGAGAAGACATCAGCTGAGAGTTACACCACAGTTTACCTTTCTTGGTGTAATTCATCCACTGAATTTAGCAGTGTTATCATACATTTCAACTAGCTTACCGAAAACGTAAATACCTATACATGTGTGAAACACACACACACACACACACACACACACACACACACACACACACACACACACACACACACACACACACAATTAGATTCAGCTATACAAGGATACACATTTTTACACGTCTCTAAGTGTTACTCATGTATTGTGTGTGTTCATTGACTTAACAGCTGAGTGTTTTCCTACTCTAGCACGTGATTTTAGCACTTGTAGCAATTTCTTTTCTTGCTTCTGACGTTGCCTTTGTGTGTGCACGGTCCACATGTACAGTAACGGGTTGAGAGCAGAGTTTAAGGGTAACATGAATATAACCATGGCATCACGAATCTTAACAAAATCAGCAACACCACAAGAACTTATCATCATCGTCACTCCGAATACGAACCAACAAAAAGTATCTATGGCAGCCACCTTTCTTGTAACATGGACAGAGGAGTACACTAATTGGTGTGTGGGGTTGAGTGTTACCCTGTATTTTGGTGTTCGCCGGAAGATGATACATTGACCAGTTCCTATCATCAAAGACATAACAAAATTGATTGCCACAATGACTGTAAACCACGTGAATCTTTGCCGTGAATGATAGTGATCAACTGAAGCCAGACGACACAGACCTGACTGGCCCTGAAGGCCCCAGTGTGACAGTCCAGGGAGAAATGGAACTGATGCCAACAGCACGCCAATGATCCACACTACTGTACAAACTACGGCTGTTAAACATTGGTTGAACCTGCACAGATCATTAAAGAAACAATAGACAATAACGTGATACAAAGTGGTGAGCCAGATAATCATTGGTGACACTGAGCTAGACAAAAGGAAAAGAAAGCCAGCCAGTCTGCACATTACGCTGTCAGTCCATGTTTTCTCCATCTGCATGTATTTCCCACGAAATATGAGGTCTGCTAGCACAATAACGATGACCTGGCATCCCATACAGATATCAGCAAACTGCAAATGGGTAATGACCATCATAAAACTGACTCCAGTCATGTTCTTCACTGTGGAATAAACTAGAAAGCAGGCCACACATCCTGCCACAGCGGACACAGCAATCAGCTGAAAGAAGACTCTGTACAGTTCATTTGGCAGAAGTGATGAGCACGATGGAAATGCAATGATAGGGGCAAAGCAGTTTCCTTCATCCAAGTGTTTAGGAAGTACATTCTTGCAGCAAATTCTGTAGTTCGATGAATAGATACGTTGTAATTTATCTGTCTTAACAACAGATCCAGCGGAAAAAATTGCCAAGGATATTCCCCCTTAAATCCAGTTCTCGGATTTCTGGCATATTTGTCAAGCGTGTCTGATCAACTGCTTCAACACCACAATACGAGGTATTGAGCCCTTCCATCGAGGAAGTAGATGGATATATCATTATCAAGAATATTGACATGTGTTTTTGACACGTCCATCCCAGTTCAGTGAATAAACAATTAGCTTTGTGGTTTTGCCTGTTATGTTGCTGAGAGGATTGTTTTCTATGGCAAGAAATCTTAAATTTAGGTAGCTGAAGGAAAACAGCCATGTCGAGGATTTTAACATTGTTCTGAGCAAGATCGAGATACTTCAGATTAAAAAGTGTAACGTGTGAAATATTGTTAATCAAACATTGAGATAAAATCAAAGCAATAAGATTAATGTTTGTCTTAAAATCCATTAGAGACATAATTGAGCCTGTTGCATTAACGTATCTCAACAGAGGAAAGTGGCCAGAAAGGAACGGTTGTGAACATAGGAAAACATGACCTTGACACTGACATCCTCCTGGGCAGCTCGTGTCACACATCAGTTCATCATCACGCTGTGGGCACTGACCCCATCCATCACACAGATGACTTTCCATGGACACAGATGCTGGAAGCCCGACATTGGTAGAAACCAGGGCACCTGTATGTCTCACACCCATACTCATCCTCTCCATAAACACAGTCAAGGAATCTATTACATCTAGTGTAGATAGGTAGACAGTACAGCCACTCAGAGGAACATTGGTAATGAGCATGAGGACACAACTCCTCAGTGTTTCATCAGCTGTTGAGTGAAGTAACCTGTTCCATCTAGATCTACGTAAAACTGTTGTGTAATGTCTTCCTCTTTGACCGGAGCATGGTAGCTGGCATCATCAGAACATCCATCTTCATCAGAATCGTCCACACAATCTCTGTGTATTGATTGCAGTATTGACTGAGTAACACACACTGACCGTTCAAGCACTGAAAACCAGCACATGAAAATTCACAGAATGACTCATCGCTTCCATCAGGACAATCCTGTCTGAAGTCACACAGTAAAGTGTGATGTACTGTGTTGTCATGTCGTCATGACATCTAAATGGAGTGTAGGTGAATGGTCCTCCATCAAACGACATGTCGTCAGGCTGCACACAACTAAGGTTGAACGATGTATAGGTTTTTAACTCCATCTCTTTTCATACAGTCGCTCTTGGCATCGCACAACAGAAATCGGTGTGTAGCAAAATATGCAGGGGAAACAGACAAATGCTGTCGTGTGTGCATACAGATACATTTAGAGGAGCACGCATGAACCAACACTATGGGTGAATGAAAGACACCACTTGACTTTAATTCCAGTTCGCACATTATCCCAATAACATCAACAGGATGCAGCAACTGCAAATAAACCCCATATTCTGTGGCAAAGGAAGTATGGAAACTCCTTGAAGGAACATACTGATGATGAGAATCCCTTGAAAATATATGACCATGGAAATGGAAGTGATTCATGTTATAGATCAAGGTGGTGTCAAACCCATGTACGGAATTTGCCATATGAAAACGGCGCAGAATGCCAACCCGACCTCAGACCAATGGCTACTTTAAATCTAATATAGTTTGACAGTGCGCGTCGGAAATCTAACTTTTCCTTCTTGGTTTTCACATCTGCTAGTTTTTTACCCACTTCATGGCACTCAATGTAAGAAAATGCAATGGGAATGTATCTATCGACAACGATCAATTTGAAACACTTGTTTCGTGATGCCACCAGCCCCTTGCAATCTTCACTACTGAAGGGACAGTCCCCTGTTTCATCATCCCGTCCGTCATGACATTCAGGGCGCTGGTTACAGTGCAGGTGAGTTGGAAATCAGAATACCATGGTACAGAACAGTTGAGTAGACCATTGGGCAGCTTCACAGGCCCTTTATGCGTAGGAAGTACAGACAGGAACAGTATCATACCAGCATTATCATTCATGTAACAAGGAAACTCACTCAATTTGAAGCTTTGAAGTGTTGATAATGGTAGGTGATAGACAATATAGACGGCATACTTTTTCAGTATTTAGGAGAGCTGTGTTTGGGTCTAAGTAGTTCAGTTGTATGCAAGGACACGT
>JADBJO010013441.1:15233-20233 GCA_016801955.1 Conus betulinus | reverse complement strand
TGTTTCTGTTACAATGCAGCTCTTCAGCTGTGACGGTGCATGTTTCGCTGCGACGCGGCCATAATATCAGCCATAACTAGGACTATTGGCCCTCAATGCAGCTACAACAACCTTAACTTTGGACGTTTCATAGCAATGCGACTACATTAGCCGTAACTATGTTTTGCATGTTTCATAGCAACGCGACTACATTAGCCATAACTATGTTTGTTTGCATATCTCTCATCATTTCTACCACTTGTTTTCCACAGTGCAGCAACATTAGCCATGGCTCGACATGATCTACATCACCTGTGACTCGCATGTTTCTTATCCAATGCAGCTACATTAGCCGTGACAATGTTTCCTGATCTTGTATGCTTCTCAGCGATGCGGCTGTATTAGCCGTGACCAATGTTTTCTACGCAATGCAGCTACATCAGCTATGATCTTGCATGTCTCTCAGCAATGCGGCCCTATTAGCCGTGCCTATAATTTCTACTCGATGCAGCGACATCAGCTGTGATCTTGCATGTTTTTCAGCAATGCGGCGCTATTAGCCGTGCTCTCTATGTTCTACTCAATGCAGCTACATCAGCTGTGCTCTTGCATGTTTGCTCAGCAATGCGGCTCCATTAGCCGTGACCCATGTTTTCTATTCAATGCAGCTACATCAGCTGTGCTCTTGCATGTTTCTTGGCAATGCGGTTCCATTATCCGTGACCCATGTTTTCTATTCAATGCAGCTACATCAGCTGTGCTCTTGAATGTTTCTCAACAATGCGGCTCCATTAGCCGTGACCCATGTTTTCTATTCAATGCAGCTACATCAGCTGTGCTCTTGCATGTTTATTAGCAATGCGGCTATATTAGTCATGACCTATGTTTTCCACTCAATGCAGCTACATCAGCTATGATCTTGCATGTTATCAGCAATGCGGCTATATTAATCATGACCCATGTTTTCTATTCAATGCAGCTACATCAGCTGTGCTCTTGCATGTTTCTCAGCAATGCGGCTCCATTCGCCGTGACCTGTGTTTTCCATTCAATGCAGCTACATCAGCTGTGGTCTTGCATGTTTATCAGCAATGCGGCTATATTAGTCGTGACCTATGTTTTCCACTCAATGCAGCTACATCAGTGGTGATCTTGCTGTGATCTTGCATGTTTATCAGCAATGCGGCTATATTCATTGTGACCTATGTTTCTGTGATCTTGCATGTTCATCAGCAATGTGGCTGTATTAATTGTGACCAATGTTTTCCACTTAAAGCAGCTACATCTGCTGTGATCTGGCATGTCTGTCAGCAATGCAGCCATATTAGCCATGATCCAGGTTTTCTACTCAAGGCATGACTGTTTTTTCCGCAAGGCAGCTACATCAGCAGTGAAAATGCACATTTTGCAGCAATGCAGCTACATCAACCATGACTGTCTCAACAATTTTCCTCTCTGTGTACACATCAGCTGTATTAGGCAGGTTTATATATATATATATTATATATATATATATATATATATATATATATATATATATATATATATATATAAACTCTGCATCTTTTTCAGCAGTGTGGCCATGACACTGGTTTGCAGGTTTCTCAACAGGTCTCCCTCAACGATCATTCCTCAGTGCGGCTACATCAGTTGTGTCTTTGCATGTTTATATATGTAACTTTGCATGTTTTCCAGCAATGCGGCCATGGTTTCTCAGAAAATCTTCCTCAATGCAGCCACCCAGGATGTGTTTTTTTGCAGGATTTCTCACCAGTTCGGCTATTTCAGTGGTGATGATGACCAGCTGTATAACTCTGCATGCTCCTCAACAGTGCGGCTACATTACCCGTGTCTAGGGTTACAGGCTTCTCAGCAATTTTTCAGCAGTGCAGCTGTATCAGTTGTGTGTTTGCATGTTCTTTCGGCAATGTGATGATGTTAGCCACGACTAGGACTGTTTCTCCACAATCCAGCGACATTAGTTGTGACTTTTGGCCAGTACGCGTGTAGTTCTGACCCGTGTTGATTGATCCCATCCATTCCACCTACACAGGGCAATAGAAGTACACACACGGTAAGCCCCTTTTCGTGTCCGAAGATTGGGTATTTTACAGATGCCAAAGACAAGACCGCAGCGACGCCAAAGGCCTGCGCTGAAAGCGAGTGAGGCAGCACATCGACGATGGCCGACCCGGCACAACAGGTGGCAGCCACACCCACGACGACCTTCACGGTACCTCCAGCGCAACACGCCGCGGACTGGCAGACCAGCATCGTGGGCCCAGTCCAGGACGCACTACAAGGTAGAGGAATTCAGAAGGCTGGCACCCTCTGCCAACAAGCTTCCCACGCCAGTGCCGCCACTGCCCGAGTTTGCCGCACTCATAGGGACAACTCAAGATCTATTACAAACATCCCTCGCACCATCAACTCAGAATGCATACAGGCGTAGCTGGGACCGGTTTTTTAGATTTCGCTACAGAATCGCGGTTATAAACCGGCAACTGTGTCGGCACACATCTCGGCAATCAGTTACTTACACAAGATCTATTCATACAGAAGAGGATCGCTTGCTTCATATCACAAGCGGCAGCCATCATGCGACACAAGGCTACCACTCAATAAAGGTATGCTGAAGGACTTAGTTTCCGCCCTGCGTCACACATCCCCAACATAAAGAGTGCATCCTATTCCAAACTATGTACCTACTAGCCTTTCATGCCTTCCTACGCATTAGCGAAATAACGGTACACTCGGCTACAGACAAAAACCCAAACCTTCTTGGGGTACATCAGGTCACAATTAAGCAGTCGCATATGACAGGCAGTTGCATATGACAGTGACATTTCTTTTTTTTTTTTTTTTTTTTTTTTTTTTGCTGTCCCAACCTCTGCGCCACCCCAGAGGCAGTGCACCCACGCCGCTCATTCCGACACCCTGTCCACAGCCACAGCCCGGTCAGCCCCGCCTCAGCCCCGGCACCGGCAATCCACAGGCAGCAGTCAATGTTAAGTCGTCAGGAGGCAACCCACCGGAGGAGACACTGCACTGCTGCCGAGTCACTTCAGTGGTGTTCAGTGGCGCCTGTTCTGATCTAACATACACAGGACACCACCTACTAAGCCCCCTACTGATGACAATAATTGCTTAGTCGCGGAGCCGGCGTGAGTGAGCTCTCCCTCCCGAGGGCGCCACCACGTCCGTCCAACGACAGCCCCCATGGACTCGCCGATACTGGTGACCCCGACGGAACCAAACCAAGGCCACAGACGCGGAGAGGACATCGAAACTGAGGTCACCATGAGAGCATGGCATGAAGGGCCACAGAATTTGAGACTTTTTTTTTATGCTGATCGATGAGAATGAGGATGATTATGATGATGTTACGGATTTCCATTTCGGTCTGAGACTACATGACAGGGCTGTACTCTACGCTTCCTTTCATAATATATCCCGGCGTCAACCAGGCCTTATAGATACAGACACCTGCAGTGTTGGTCAGGAAATTTGAGCAACACTCTCAGAAATGCATCCATTAAGTGGATGAAACTCGACTGTGTGGTCCTAGTCTTCCCAACTGAGTCCGCAGCAAAAACTCAACTCTGGGTAGGAGCCGGTCGGGTCAGAAAAACCCACATGACTTCTGATGGGATTCGAACCCACGACCTCCCAGCCGAGAGTCCGCGACGTTAACCACTTCGCCACGGCAGCTGGTGACAGTGACATTTCTTCATTACAAACACAGTCGAGGTCAGACCTTTTCTTTAGACATACAAAAGGGGACAGAAGGGGAATGTCCTATGCAGGCCATGAAAGATTATTTAGCAGACAGGGGGCCTCACATCTGGCCCCCTATTCCTCAAGGCCCCAGGAGTCCCCGTCACCAGATCAGTATTTAACACCCAGCTGCGCCTCACACTGGCGTTTTGCTGCTACTCAGCAGCACAATTCACATCACATAGCTTTAGGATAGGAGCAGCAACAGCAGCGGCAGCTCGGGGCATGTCAGACACACAGATAAGGCAACTAGGGAGATGGAAATCAGACGCTTTCAAAAGATACATTAGGAACAGTAGCCATTCTTCATCACATTACATACTAGGACAGCCTTACCCAGACATGGTTCAGTCAGTATGACCCGATCGAGAGTGAAGATACTGCCTCCTCGTTCTTGGTTTCTATTGGTTATAGGTCCTGGTGGCTCCCGGACCTGTGGATGCTAACAGACAAAACCGGCGGACAAGGGCACAGCAAAGGCAACAAGAAGGATGGGCAACCCCCACAAGACATTATGTATGTGTACACTTTGCTTGTGTACAAAGAGCTCTTCACTGGCTACATAGTATAACCTTGTGTGCAACAGTATGTTCCAGGCGCGTGTGCGCGCGGAGGATGTGTGTGTGCGCGCGAACGGGCTGTGCGCGGGCACGCGCGTGTGGGTGTAGCTATGTTGATGACCTATGAACGCAATATTTGGTGCGTGTGTGTGTTTTCTGCATATATTATAAGATGTTGAATTGTTAAAGCTTGTAAAGCGCCCAGCAGCCTATGTTGTTAGGTTGGGTGCTATAGTAATTATTATTTTCATTATGATTTCGTAATCCTCAGACAGTCAACGCGCTTAGGTCCACTACCTTTCGGTATGACTCGGGGGTCAACACTTCATGCCCAAAAAATCAGCAAGAAGTGTCTCATGGCGCTTTCCCCCCTTCAGTCAAAGTTCAGATCCCAGGGGAATTGATGTTTTAACCCCTTCAGCAGTGTTGGAAAGAAATCGGCGCAAAGCGCTGGTCAGAAATCGAAAGAAATACTGGATTATTAGCCGTTACCTGCCAAACAAATAGTATTGTCCTTATGAAAACTGTTGTGACTTAAATGTTGAATCCAATTACCGGGGCAAACAAATATATTGTCCTTTTGAAGCTATTGGAGAGTTTAATCGTCGAATTCCAATACCTGACAAACAAAAGGTATTGTAATCTGAAGCTAAGGTTGAATTTATTCGTTGAATTCCTCACTTG